>VYZU01056959.1:1215-24544 GCA_013401355.1 Ceyx cyanopectus | reverse complement strand
GCCTTGTGCGAGAAGCAACAACTTAGTCTTCATCCCCTGCCTACAAGTTTCACTACCACTGTCATCGAAGGAATTCTGCTGGATATTTCACTTGTTATTAAGCAACAACGAATGGTCATGAACTCACTCTTTTCTTTCAGGTGTTTCATTGCTCATATGCCAAAAACATGCCAGGAGACAATGTGGCTCTTTGCCTTTGCTGTGGGTGCAGTACAATTTGAAATTAGATTTGCTTTTGAGATGTAGCTTTAACTATTTAGACAAGAGTATCTGACTGCTTTGATGACAAAATACTCAAAGAGGCTCACAAACAAAATTGCATGGACCTGATCTATTTTCTTACTGTCAGCACTATCAAGGAAGAGTTGTTACTGAGCTTACTACATGAGACCCAATTTCTCCCCCACATCCTATATCAGAGAAATCAGACCTGATTTCTCTTCCAGACATGTCCTAAGAAATTAGGATAAGTCATTATACCACTGATGTCTTCTGAAGAGTTTTCAGCATTATGTGATTTTCAGATACTAATGGACTGTTCAGGCTGAAATTTAACCTCTGGTTTCCTACATTTGTAATGCTCTTCTGAAATTCTACTGTTGGCTTGAGAAAATTTTTCAGATTTTTTTTCCCTGAAAAATTTCCTTTCCATAAACTGCTGTTTCTTCATATGACTAAAATGAGTAAAATATAATGAGAGTAGAGAGGACAAAGAGAGTAATGAGAGTAGAGAGGTTGTAAAGGATTCCAAACTTGCAAAGAGAAACAATTCTACTATTTTGACGTTTCTGTTATAGTTTGAGGAATTTGCCTAAATCCAACATTTATAGGACATTACAGTTACCTTCATCAATTTAATTTTTTTATAAACATTCTTTTAAATGGCTTGATTTTCGACACCAAAGAACTGCCAGTAAATGAATAAAATATCTATATTATGATCATGTGCTAGTTATGGTTCAGGTAAAGCCAGGTTCTTCAAGATTATCTGCAAAGAGATGTCATCTGAAGCTATCAAAAACTCTTGTTTTCAATAAGTGGATTGAATCTTTAATGCATGTCCTTTTAAACCACTTCTGCCTTTTGTAGCATTCATTACAGAACACATTTGAAGTCTTTCTTTACAACACTTCCACCCCACCTCCCATTGATGCTCTACAAGGTTTCTATAATATTATTTTATTGATTATGGGGTTTCTCCACCATTCATGACAGGCTCCATTCTCTGCTTGTGCATCTCTCCCTTGACTTGTCTCCATGACTCTTCTGACACGATGTTGTACACATAAAAGAAGTCAAACAAGCAAGTAGTATAAGCATGTGAAGCAAATTATCAGCTCACCTTCCAGACATTCATTGTCTAATACTCATTCTGAAGCCTACAAATTCTGCAATCTCCCAAAACAAAGGTTAAACAGCCTACGACTTTTGGTTGCCACTAGCTGCCAAAACAAAACAATACACTATATGTCCATGGTCTGGCCTATGGTGCTATGAATACTGAACTGTCTTGTGCTTCTTTTTGCTTTTGGCTAACTCCTCAGCTGCTTTGTCCACTAATTAAGATTAATTTCCTTCAAACATACTCTTTTACAGATATTAGTATCATCATCCCTTGACTTGATTGCTGGTTCTTGTCACATCAGTCATATATAAATAAATGACAAATAATATGACCAGATTATTTCCTTATTTTACATTAATCTCAAAATTTAGTTTTCTCTTGATTGTTGCTTAATTCTGTTTTTCAGTGCTGGCATTCATGGTCTAGGATAGGATATCAAAGGTTATTTGAGCTACATAAGAGGGCTCTTCTCCTAAATCATGCAGTTGAGAAGATGGAAGTATCATTAGCATGTGGGAAAATAATTAATAATTTACATAGCACAAAATGCCTTATGACCGTTATGGACTAGCCTTACAGAAAAGAGAGGGACACCATGATTAAAGAACTTGAAACTAAATGTCAGCAAGCTATTCACTTAACAAATAACATTGTAATTCCTTCATATCTTTCTGGGCTGTCACTGTAGCCACATAAAACAACTCCTGCCCCCAAGAGATTATATTTTCTGTAGAACACAGGAACTCAAGTAAGAAAAGATAAAGTTGAAAATAGTGGAAATAGTGGATCGTTCCAGAATCATTTCTGGGGTCTTCTCTTTCCTTTAGTAGATGAGTAAGAAGAGGAGATTCAAGAAACTCTAAAGCAATGTAAGGATAAAGAACTTTTGTTACTGGGCCTCAGCTAGTAAGTATCTGTTAAAGCCAAGAGGTTGATCCCATGATGCCTTAGGAGAGAAGGGAGACAAACGGGCCATCAAGTAATGTAATTGCCACCTCTGACAGACTTGTCAGCTGTGAAGAGTCCTCCAAAACTGCCCCAGGCAGCAAGAATCACATCTAACCATGTAAAGACTTAAAATGAATAGCCCAACAGATAGATTAAAGTATGTGCCAAAAGATTCAAAAAATTGCAAAGACAGTGGGAAAATTAATTCAAAGTCCTAAATGGTCTCCTGGCGTGTTCCTAAGGAGGAAAGCCCCAACCCAAAACAGTTGCATCCCTGAGTCTGAGTTCAGGAAAAAAAAAAAAAAAAAAGATTGCTTATAAAAACAAAGGACTTCCATAATTTGCTCCCTGCAATGCTCACTCTTACACCACCTCTAAAATCCTTTTTTCTAAACCAAACTCCTGAGGACAAATCCTTGTAACTATTTCTGATTCACCATCTGGATCATGCATCATTTCCCCTCTGCCTATACAAAACATCTGTAAGTTATATCAAGCTCTTGTCTGTTCAATAAACACAGCCTAGTTCTTTAATTGGTTTATCCTTCCAAACAGGCACATGAAAATGACCAAAATTAGGACATGTAGTATGCCTAAAAGTTTTAAAGCTCTGTTGGCATAGTTGTAATATGTCTGATTTGGCAGCACAAGATAAAAAATTAGTCAATATAAAAGAAGATTGAATATAATATCTGCTCCTCTGATTCTTGAATAAATTCCTATTGGTCCCACACAGTATGATTTAGATATGCATTTTTAAAGCTATGGATATCATACCATACTTATTTTTTCTGGTATTAAATTTTGGCCATTCCTAGTATCACTGGACAGATATCAGTAAATACAAATATTTGAGCTTAAAATTTCCTTTAAAATATGGTTTGACTTTGACCTTTACAAGGACACTTCATGTAAAACTAACTCACTTAAACATTTCAGTCCTAAAATGTTAATGCACTACAAGGTTAATTGTTCTTATTAATCCATTAAACAAGAACCATATGCCCTTTCTTATATTAACCATTATTTACTTATTTCTATGTCCAAAGTCCAAAGCGCTTATCTTTGTTACAAAAACTAACAAATGTTAGTTAGCTAGATCTCACAAAACTTTTACTGGTTTCTGTTAGTGTCTTCCTTAGTACTAAAAGTATTGACATAAAAAAATTCTGTGGAAAACAGGGTGGTCAACTGTTTTTTCACATTACTTGCTAGAGCAGTTCAAGTCAAAGCGGTTAATATATCTCTTCTTTAGTTAAAAAAAAAAATAAATCCTTTTTCTTCCTTTGCCTGTGATTTGAGAACAAGAGAGGAGATTTTTTATGTGCATATGTAGCAATGGTAAGCAGCTGTAAAAACCTCCCACCCTAAAGATTGATGAATATGTTTCATTAACACCAGCACATCTGAAAGACATTTGATATTTTGGAAGACCAACTATGGTTCTTTAAAATACCTCAGATTAAATGCTTCATAATATGGTATTTAAAGGCCATTTTAGGAGCCTTCTCCATTTAAAGATTTATCAAGCCTTAGCTTCCGAAAAATACCTGACCACAATCTAAACAGTTATTTTGCTAGAATATTTGGAACTATATTTACATGAGCATATGTGAAATCTGAACCAGAAACTTTTGAAAAACCTTTGTGAAATATTCCTTCATCCTGTTTATATTGTTCCTCTATTTATGACTTAAAGACTCATCACACCCTATGAATATAAACTAATAGGGAACTACAGAGCAATTACTTTGTGTCCATTTCATGACATTTTCATTGAATGTCTGTTAACAATGACCACATCTGTAAGGTTAAACATCTGGTTATGGTTGTAGTGAAAAGAAATACAGAAATTGAACCAAGCGGATATCTATTTTCTGTGTACTTATAGTTCTGACACAGCCCAGGATGGAGACCATCCACCCAATGCTTGTAAAGAAAGAGCTCTCCTCCAGCAGGGCACCTACCAGTGGTACAGGTGGAGGGCCCTACAGGATGCTTGTCTCACACCCCTGGAGAAAAGATTGGCCTCCGCTAGTACATGTGGTAGCACTGAGGGCAGGCAGGCAGGTTTTCATGCAGACCCAGGTAAGCTCAAAGGCTTTTGTCCATTCAGAATGAAAAGTACATTGTACTTGACAATAAACCTGCCATTTGAAACCTCAGGGGTTTTAATCTTATAAATAATAGAGTTCAGAGAAGAAGGGGTTGCAAGTCTGCATAGTGCTACCTGGAATTCATATTTATGTAATGCATACAGAGGAGCATGGTGCTAAAATTTGTGTGTTAGGGCATTCGTGGATCAAAGTCTATATTGCACAAAAATATGCAATGCAACACTAATATTTCTCACTGTTATGCTATTTTTCCCAGCTGCTGAATAACATCCATCACTCAATGGCACATCAGAGCTATCCAGTCAACAGTATGCACTTACACAGCTTTTACTTTCTGTTGAAGATCCTGTTAACAAGCATGATGTCCACAGAAGAGGAAACTATTTGAAATCTGTAAAATGAGCCAAATTAGGTGGTCATTACATAAAATTAAATCATTTTCACCTGTTAGGGCTGATAGCATCTCTTACTTCATATATGCCAGCCTACACATTTTGAGAAAATTATATTAAGTCTAAACCATAGCTTTTTCTATATAATCTATAAGCTAGTATCTCCAAGCCCTTGTTCAATACAAGGAATATAGTAAGGCTGATGATTTTCTAATTTTCTCAAAAAATTAGAAAAATGAATTTTGAATTATTCTTCTTTGGGCATCAATAGAAAAGTTTTTGTGGCTCCACTGCAAAACAGATTCAACCCTCAAATGCATTCAGGCATCAAAAGTAATTCATACTGGTTTAGGATATGAAAAATTTATTTGAAAAAATCAAAAACATAAAAAAACCTCTGTTAGCCGCATTGTGGTATATCTTTGTTTGGCCAGGGCATAGAGAAAATTGGGAGCATTCCTTCAGCTCATTCTACTTTAAAACTCAGGAATATTAAAATGGCAAGCNGCCATTCCTAGTATCACTGGACAGATATCAGTAAATACAAATATTTGAGCTTAAAATTTCCTTTAAAATATGGTTTGACTTTGACCTTTACAAGGACACTTCATGTAAAACTAACTCACTTAAACATTTCAGTCCTAAAATGTTAATGCACTACAAGGTTAATTGTTCTTATTAATCCATTAAACAAGAACCATATGCCCTTTCTTATATTAACCATTATTTACTTATTTCTATGTCCAAAGTCCAAAGCGCTTATCTTTGTTACAAAAACTAACAAATGTTAGTTAGCTAGATCTCACAAAACTTTTACTGGTTTCTGTTAGTGTCTTCCTTAGTACTAAAAGTATTGACATAAAAAAATTCTGTGGAAAACAGGGTGGTCAACTGTTTTTTCACATTACTTGCTAGAGCAGTTCAAGTCAAAGCGGTTAATATATCTCTTCTTTAGTTAAAAAAAAAAATAAATCCTTTTTCTTCCTTTGCCTGTGATTTGAGAACAAGAGAGGAGATTTTTTATGTGCATATGTAGCAATGGTAAGCAGCTGTAAAAACCTCCCACCCTAAAGATTGATGAATATGTTTCATTAACACCAGCACATCTGAAAGACATTTGATATTTTGGAAGACCAACTATGGTTCTTTAAAATACCTCAGATTAAATGCTTCATAATATGGTATTTAAAGGCCATTTTAGGAGCCTTCTCCATTTAAAGATTTATCAAGCCTTAGCTTCCGAAAAATACCTGACCACAATCTAAACAGTTATTTTGCTAGAATATTTGGAACTATATTTACATGAGCATATGTGAAATCTGAACCAGAAACTTTTGAAAAACCTTTGTGAAATATTCCTTCATCCTGTTTATATTGTTCCTCTATTTATGACTTAAAGACTCATCACACCCTATGAATATAAACTAATAGGGAACTACAGAGCAATTACTTTGTGTCCATTTCATGACATTTTCATTGAATGTCTGTTAACAATGACCACATCTGTAAGGTTAAACATCTGGTTATGGTTGTAGTGAAAAGAAATACAGAAATTGAACCAAGCGGATATCTATTTTCTGTGTACTTATAGTTCTGACACAGCCCAGGATGGAGACCATCCACCCAATGCTTGTAAAGAAAGAGCTCTCCTCCAGCAGGGCACCTACCAGTGGTACAGGTGGAGGGCCCTACAGGATGCTTGTCTCACACCCCTGGAGAAAAGATTGGCCTCCGCTAGTACATGTGGTAGCACTGAGGGCAGGCAGGCAGGTTTTCATGCAGACCCAGGTAAGCTCAAAGGCTTTTGTCCATTCAGAATGAAAAGTACATTGTACTTGACAATAAACCTGCCATTTGAAACCTCAGGGGTTTTAATCTTATAAATAATAGAGTTCAGAGAAGAAGGGGTTGCAAGTCTGCATAGTGCTACCTGGAATTCATATTTATGTAATGCATACAGAGGAGCATGGTGCTAAAATTTGTGTGTTAGGGCATTCGTGGATCAAAGTCTATATTGCACAAAAATATGCAATGCAACACTAATATTTCTCACTGTTATGCTATTTTTCCCAGCTGCTGAATAACATCCATCACTCAATGGCACATCAGAGCTATCCAGTCAACAGTATGCACTTACACAGCTTTTACTTTCTGTTGAAGATCCTGTTAACAAGCATGATGTCCACAGAAGAGGAAACTATTTGAAATCTGTAAAATGAGCCAAATTAGGTGGTCATTACATAAAATTAAATCATTTTCACCTGTTAGGGCTGATAGCATCTCTTACTTCATATATGCCAGCCTACACATTTTGAGAAAATTATATTAAGTCTAAACCATAGCTTTTTCTATATAATCTATAAGCTAGTATCTCCAAGCCCTTGTTCAATACAAGGAATATAGTAAGGCTGATGATTTTCTAATTTTCTCAAAAAATTAGAAAAATGAATTTTGAATTATTCTTCTTTGGGCATCAATAGAAAAGTTTTTGTGGCTCCACTGCAAAACAGATTCAACCCTCAAATGCATTCAGGCATCAAAAGTAATTCATACTGGTTTAGGATATGAAAAATTTATTTGAAAAAATCAAAAACATAAAAAAACCTCTGTTAGCCGCATTGTGGTATATCTTTGTTTGGCCAGGGCATAGAGAAAATTGGGAGCATTCCTTCAGCTCATTCTACTTTAAAACTCAGGAATATTAAAATGGCAAGCATGAAGCTGTCAGCCCATGCAGTTTCACTGTGGGGAGGTTATCACATGCAGCTTTGCTGCGTTATTCATTGCTTGCAGCTTTTCCAGTCAGATAACCTTAACAAACATGGTGCTATCAATTGCCAGATGTGGTTGGTACATGCTATGTAGTGTCTGGTTTTTGACGGACTAAAATGGATCTGAGAATTCTTCTCTTTATGTTATCAACCATCAGTCACACTATGAGATTCACAAGGAGTATCTGGAAGTGCTGTCAAGTGCCAATTAGTGATGTTGCTGACCCAAAAGATAAAGAAGATTGTAGAAGAAGCAGCCCAGTATAATTCTTCACTCCAGTGTCCTTAAAGCGGACTATCGTTTATGAATGTACTCCTGCAGATGCAAAGGAAATAGGAGGTCAGTGGTTCCTGTCTTCAACAATCTTCTGCAATCTTCTCATAATGAATTGTAAATAGTATCACTATTAGCCTGCTCTTCCTGCACTGGAAAGCAGCAACGAGTGGCTCAGCAAAGCCAAACACTGATAATATTTTTCCTCAGGCAACACTGTCCTCCTTTTGCCACACCAGGTATGGATCTGCATGGCTGGAGCTCCTGTGCTCCAGTGGTGCCCTTCCTGACTCTCCTCATCCCCCCCAACATCCCTGTGGCTGTGGAGTATGTTCACACCATACACCTGCTGGGTTGAGAACTTGAGACTTTCATTATTTGAAGACAATCTGAATATTGATGAACAATCAATGGAAACGTCTTCCTCCTCAGAGCAATTCTCAGCACAATCTGGCAAAATGTCATTATCACTTAATAGAGTTTTATCACAAGGTGTTCTTGCTTTCAGAACTATAAGTAGTTTTTACAAGGTTAGAAACAGAATACCATGCCTAGGTGTTCACCAGCTTGAACTGCAGAATAAAGATGCCTTCTTAAAAAGGCAACATTGCTCCAGTGTGCAGATACCTGACAAGTTGGGATTTTAAGGGAAGAGTCTATGTGCAGTCGTTTCCATCTAAGGGTTACAGTATGCAGTAGTCAGTGTAGATACAATGCATTATTAATTAGCATATACAAATCCTATTTATATTAAAAAAAGCTTGTTTAGTGAAGGAGACATAATTCCTGTTATTACCATCCCAAATAGCAGAAAACAAACATTGTATATAGAGCTAATAAAAATAAATGATAAGAACAACTTTGGAGAATATTTATACTCTAAATATATTAATGTGGGGTTTTTTTTTGGTTGGTTTTTTTGTTTGTTTGTTTTTTTATGTGGGAACACTAATTTTCATGGTAAATTATGTATGCTAACAGAATTTTTCTGAGTGTACCTGAATGGCAATGTTCTGAAAGAGCAGTGCTGGAGGTACATATCACATGGATCTATTATGCTACACAGCCATTGCAGATGCAAAATAGGTTTGTGACTTCTTAAAATATACATGCATGGAGGGGGTCCAAAATTAGTTCAGAGCTGCCTGGGCTCTCCTTCACACCATGAAGACCCCAAACTGTTTGCTATCACACCAGAAGCATACAGTCATACCCCAGAGTCCACTGAAGTTGTGACATCTCCCCACTACTACACTAGTTCAAATACTGTTGAAAGGAGATGTCAAACAAACACTGAGCAAAGTTGAACAAACTTTGATCTTATTCATGTGTTGGAATCTATGGGAATACAATGCAAACCTGTCAGAAGTGCAAGAAATACCAGATCAAGCTGGCAAACTATCTTCCTGTGCCATAATTTAGCATACAAGCTGAACTATTCCCTGGTAGGTACCAGACAATTAGAGGACAACTCACAACAACAAAGGCATTCCTAACCAGCATGAACATTTGTCGAGGTATGGGAACAATTTACAATTTTTCAGAACCATGGTTCAGGTCAGTTCATTTTTATACTCTGCCATATGGTTCTGCTCCTTCTATTTCCAGAGTGAACCCTATTTACCTGGATGGTTACTCTAGAAAATATATTGTTTGCAGAGAAAGTGAGAGTCATCAATAAAGAAAACTTCTCAAGATAGGTATATTGAGTATATGTATTGGTTTGATCTGACAAGGGAAGAAAATGGCAAACAACTTGTTTTCTACTTAAGAGGTATCTGAGAGCAGAGCACTGGTCAGATGCTGTATTGTGCCTTCCGGAGGCTCAGCAATAGAAGTACTGTTTAGGTGGAGAGAGCAAATAAAAGTGGCTTTCAGCCACATTTTCACCTTCACAAAATTGAGCCTGCCAGCAGACCAAATAGCTTTTGCACCAGGTTTTAATCTCAAGTCTGGAAAAAGTTCAGTTCAACCCTTCCATGCATAACTGGCTGCATGGACCATGTCTGGTGGTCATGGCTCTTCTGCCTCCTACATGAAAGCAGAAAGGTCATGTGCAATTAACACAAAATCTCTATGCCATACTGCTCCTTATGGGTCTGGGCTTCCCTCACCACAAATGAACTGCCATCTGTCCCTTCACAGTGGCTTTCATCCCACTGAATCCCAGCAAAGCAACATTCCTCTTGTTCCTGAGCACAGAGCCCACAGTAAACATAATAGCTTTTACCATAATGGTCACCCTTGGGAAGCTAATTTCCTTCCATGGTCAAGTTTGGGGAGCCTAAACACAGGGTAATGATTATTCCAGCTCTTTGCTAGATATAGAGAATTCAAAGAGCTTAGGTAATGGGATGTCTTTTTCCCTTAATGAATCATGCTGCATGTTGTCCATACTGAAGTGATATATTAGGCTGGAGTTTCAAGCTTTTGGAAGGCAACCATGGAAGACAGAAACTGAGTTTATGATGCCAAAGTGGTTTTATAATGGCTACCTTGCATGAAACTGGCACAAATCCCTAAATATTAGCCTATGATCTTTAAAAAAACAAAGCAGGACTTTGGGGTGTTAGTATATCTTTCATTGATAGTAACTGCAGTAGATTAGTCTTAGAGAGGGAACTTCAGTATTTCATTAAAGATAGAAAGGAATAATAGTTTAGCACCTCTTTCAGAAAAGGTGAAGTTCAATGCAAATGGAGAATTTCTTCTCCATGAGCTGCACTGAAAAATACTTTTCATGTGACATTGAGAAACAAATTACAAAGAATTTTCCATTAATAATTTAATTTGAGGGCCAGAGGGCCATCAATAACATCATAAGCATATAGCATGGAGCCAGGTTTATCCCTGAGATAAGCAATCACAGTAGAATTCCTTACAGCATGTTTGAATTCGAGTCTACTGAATGCAAAATTTTGAAAAATATAAATAACTGGTAGGGACAGCTCCCAACCCACCTCAGACCATCACGTCTTTATGCTAAATGCCTGAAGTTGCAGAACAGAAAAGTGGAGTATTACCAGGATGTGCTAAGTATCTCCATCTTCTGTTTATATTAAGACACAGAAAGAGCAGTCAGTCATCATCTGGCAGGATCACTTTAGCATTAAAATTCAGCCCTGATGGCTAAGAACCAAACATACATTCAAGAGCCATGACAAAAATTTAGCTATCCAGGTTGAAGATCTAGGTTCCATTTGTGGCACACATTTACCATTAGAAATAAGGAAATTTGGAGCAGAAAGTATGTTGAGTTGAGTTGATGTTCAGATCTGCTAGGAAATGATGAAGAGAAGCTAATAATCCAAAACAGTATTTTCTACAGGAACGAGCTATGTACAAAGAGCTTCAGTTAAGCGTTAAGATGTAATTCACATTCAGCAAAACCCTCTGACTCATAGGCGCTTTGTTCCTTGAGGGCTGGACAACTGGATTACTCTTTATTTTTTAAAGATGGATGGTGGTGGTGATGCTGCTGCTCATCTTTTATAGCAGTGGTTAAAGCAGTCACCCAGAAACTGGTGAATACGGTTCAGTGACCTCCTCAGTGTGAGGGGGTTGAAATCTACAGCTTCAGCCTAGTCTCTGACTACCAAGTTAAACCACAATTGCTGGAGATTTGAGAAAGGAAGGCAAAGGGAAAAGAGAGAGGCAGTCTGCTTCCTGCTGAAGCTGCATGGTTGTTCAGTAAAGGACGCAAGATTTATAGGGCCAGAAAGAAAGAGAAAATTAGAAAAAAGAAAAAAAAAAAGAGTTTGACTCTAACCTAAACATGAGGGCTTCCTCTGGGAGAAAAAAAAAGAAAGAGCCATCCTCTTCAGTGTTTTTAATGTTGCTAATTAATTTAGTTTTAAACAAGATTTTATGGTCATGTTTTCATATGTGTGAGATGGAAACACTCTTTGATACATTTATAGCATTTAATGAAGAGCTGAATTCACAGTAAATGCCTGATTAAAAGCAGCAGTGGGATGTGGAGTCCCATGCCACTCTGGTGACACACTGACCAGCACAGTGACCCCAAGAGCCACCTTGAAGGCTGCCTGCATGGAGCAGTCACATTGTCCCTGTGCCCTGGGAGAGTGTGTGAGTCAGGTGGAGATGTGCTTTTTGGCTGCAATCCCACCATAGACACTTTGCTATCTTATTGCCAATTGAAGGACACCTGGGGATGTAGGGTGTCCTGAGACTTGGGGCTGTGCAGCTGCACTGTTATCAAGTGCTGGCTCTGAATACTGAGATTCATCACTAACTGGGGTGTAGAAGTAGCTGGTATGAGAGAAAAACAGCAGTGGAAAAAGTACAAAGGGAATGAAATTTTAAGAGGTACTCACAGGAGCAACTAAAATCAGCTTCTTGATGAGGGTGGTCTTCACTGGGAAGAGAATCTGAAATTCTTGGTTTGAGTCTCCTGTTGCACTGCCACCAGCATATACTCAACTGTGGACAGCAACAGGACTGAGTAAGTGTAAATGAAAGGAAATCCAGAACCAGACAGATTACAGGATGTCATTTGGGTGGTCTGTTAAAGCAAGATAAATCTTAATGAGATTGGTGCTGTGTACACTTTTCAGTGCATTAAATGCTGTTTTGTTTCAATCGCTTCCAAATTCATTCACCAGCCAGGTTACAATTATCGCTGCCCTTAAGAGAACTTTCTAATTCCTCACTATTGTTCAGTCAGCCATTTCAGTTAGTCACTACTTGGGGCAAGCATTAGTGATGTCACAGGTTTACAGATTTCCTTTTTAATTTAATCTCTATTTTACTTAGTCTTAAAGAGTTCAGAGATAAGGAGCTATGCAAAGAATTGCCTCTTTGTGAAAAGTTTGCTTTGGCTGGTTGTTAGCGAATTTGTAGCCACAGCAAAGGCTTTGATACACCAGGGAGAAAATCACGCTTTTACCTAATCTAACCAAACCAACCTTGTTCAGATTGATTCAGTTTCCAGCCTTGGCTCTGACCTCACCCTTACCCTCAATCCTGCCTCACTTTCACATTGAGTATTTTATACAGCCTCTATTTTCTCCCTGCATAGCTTCTCTCCTCCCCCCCCCCCCCCCCCCCCAAACCAACATCTATGTTCTACTCATCAACCATTGCTTTAGAAATCTTCAGGCTGGATGGGCAGGCATGCAGTGCTGGCAGGTGGTGTAGCTGTTAGGCAGCCTTGTGTATCACAAGAGATCTGATGCTATCAAATTTCTTTTCCCCCAAAGACTAAAGAGAGCAAACCTTTGTAAGCATGCAGGAGGGGGATGAAAACAGTTTGTCTCCTGAGCAGCCAGCCTTTGTCATTTTACAAATGAAATCACTTTGGAAATTTAGAGAATTAATATCATAATGAAGACGAGAGTACCCATTAGGGTGGTCTAATGTTGCTCTGGAGATATATGATGGATGTCCAGTTGCTGTAAGCCCTTATTTGCAGAGAGTCACCTCTGTAGTTCCCATTATTAGGAAGATGTCTGAAGCAAAGGATCAGACACAACCATTGCAAGATGAGATAGTGTTTGACTGGTTTCCAGGGAACCGAAGGATACAGCCTTAGTTGTACCTGTCACTATGGCTCCCAGCTTTTTTCCCTCTTAATGTCTTTTTTAGCTGTAGGAAGTTTCTCTTTAAAGATTCACAGCTTCT
This sequence comes from Ceyx cyanopectus, assembly GCA_013401355.1. Taxonomy (NCBI): domain Eukaryota; kingdom Metazoa; phylum Chordata; class Aves; order Coraciiformes; family Alcedinidae; genus Ceyx; species Ceyx cyanopectus. The sequence continues at coordinate 11,054 of VYZU01056959.1, read as the reverse complement.
CTAATAGCACAAAAAGCAGTAATAGGAACATTAAAAAAATGCTACCTGGATTACATAAAAGCTTCCATTTATTGCAAAACAATTGGTGTAATTCATCATCAAAGGATTACAATATGCTGCATTTGCTAGCTTTGTAAATAATTCTAACTGTAAGATCTAATCTGTGGTGTATTACTAGCAGTAACTGAAAATATTCACCTGCTGTGTCCACTTCTGGAGATACCTATCACACTGTCAGAGCAGTGATACTGTGATTGCCATTCCTGGAAACACAGTCTCAAGAAAGTAGTACTTCCAGGAATTATCTTAATGAGCAATTGAATCATCACTTCTAGCACCCCAGCATCTTTCCCAGAATGACAGTTTTCCACAGCCAATGATACTAGTTAGAAGAAAATGTGGATATCCAAGTCCCAATTCTTAGCCCTTCCTGACTGGTTTGCAGAGAACGGAAGCTTTATGATCTTAAAATTAGGGAGAAAGGCACCTAGGGCATGTGAGGCCAGAATATAGCCAGTCATTTTGCTTGCACTTCATTTTATAGTAGCTATCCTATTCAGGTCATTTATTTTCTTCCAATTATCTGTATTCGTTTAATAATTCTCTACTGGTCACTAACACTGCTGCTTTGTTGTGCTATTTCCCAGGAAGCTCAGATGTCACAGCTGCAGTGTCTTCCATGAGGATTTACACTAGGGCAGTGTCTTTGTTTTAAGAAAAGCAGGTTAAATTCATAATGTCTAGACTTATTCCTAGCTATGGGGTATGCAAGGCAGCTTGTTGTTGCTAGCCTTTTCAAATAAATGTGACATGAAGGGTCCATACTTTGCTCTCTATATATAATCAGAACTGATTTGGGGGAATAATCAGTGGTAAATAAAAATGAGTGTTGTTGAAACACCTTTTGTGTGTGTTCTCATGAATTACTCATGAAATGGGGATTACAAATTTCTACACTGATATCCAATAATGAATCTGTACTGCCTTTATTTCTTTAAATATATAGTGTGTGATGGTGTGTTTGTTTTTTGTTTTTGTGGGTTGGGTGTTTTTTTTCAAAATTCTATTTCTTTCACCTAAATCTTTAGTTTAGTGGCCAGATTCACCTTGGTGGGAGCAAATGCAACTCTATCGATAGGAATGGAATTGTGTCTGCATATGTCAGCGATGAATTTGGCCCCATATTTATTGGAAATACCTGGGCTGTTGTGATATGATGTGGTAAATCATGCTGAGAGCAAATCAAACAGACAGGCTGTGGCTGCATCACTATTTCATACAACTCAGGTCATAATGGACAGGACAATGCTGTACTGTGAAATTCAGTGCTAAGGAAAATACATTCTTTCTAACCTTTTATGAAAATACTTCTCATCCTTCAAAGGACAATTTAGGTAACATGACCAGTGCTGGAACCAGTGCAGGAGCATTTAAAAGGCAAATAGAAAAACACTATTGCCTAGGATGAGAATGAGTGACCATAGATATTCCCATGCTTTTGCTATTCCAAAATTCCCATCAACTGTTGCATACAGATTCCAGAAATAAAGCTTCACTCTCACTACAGCGTGAAACTGATGCAACATGCCAGTCTTCAAGCCCAGAAAACTATAAACGTAATATTAGACAGAGAAGAGATAATGAAAACAATTAAATTAAACATAGCTCTTCAGTGCTTGGTGCTCAATAAGTGAGCAGCAGGCTTTCTCTGTCTAGCTTACAGAAAACAGGAGGTAGCAGTTTGCAAGGAGCAGCGTTTTAATGTGATTGGACTATAACAGACAATCTATTTACAGCATGCTCTGGGGAGCTTATAAACAAATGTTGAGTAATTTCAGCCAGCAGTAATTACCCTTGCAGCTGACAAGGATAGCATGATACTTTCTCCTTCACCTTCAGCCCAGTCCAGAAGGCACTGTACACAATGGCACTTCTAATTATTTCTGCATTTCTATGGCTAAAGACCAAAGTGTGTTATTAGAGAACATTTTAGAAGCTTTTTAAAAGCTTGTTTATTGGAACAATTAAAAGTCATCACTATGACAGCAAATAAAAGGTTCCATTCCTAGGCATGCAGTTGCAGCTGGGGGTTTGCCTGCTTACCTTGTAAGCCTTGTCTACGTGAGGCAAAATTTACAGCCACCCCTCACTGCTATGAATATTGGTTCAGAACCATCTGTGCCAGCAAGGTGGGCAACCCTCCAGTATACAGAGAATAGGTCTTTATAAATATCATATTTTCTAACCCTGTTTAGAGCACATTGAATAAACATAGTACTTAAAATGCGGTTCACTCATCTATGCTTGAGCTCCCAATGCAGCCAAAGGTAGTGGGGGTGAAGCTGTTGTAGCAGTGAGGAGGTATTTTTTTCAGAGCTCCTGTGCTGCAGACAAGGCTTCAGACAGTGGGGTTTTTTTTTTGTCTGTTAAAACAAAACAAAAAGCAAGTTCTAAAACATACATGAATACTTAATTACTGGTGAAATGCACTGGCTCAGATTTTTTTCTCCTGGGCACTGGACACAAAAATGGGTTAATTCTGGGCGGGGTGCAGCTGCTGCTAGTGAGTCAGCAGGAAAGCAGGGGCACAGGGGAAGGGAGACTCAGGCTGCGGTACTGCCCTTTGCATCCCTCCCTTTTCTGGTGAGAAATCCCTTCCCCTAGCCTTGCCCACCTGAAGTCGAACTGAATTCTTTTCATTTCCCCAAGTCATCAGTACCTGGTACAGCACCTTGAAAGCCCTCTTCTCACTATTCACTATTCACACTTCAGGACAGTCAGGCTATGTTCAGAGTCATTTCAAAAGTCCACTTTCCATGGCAGAGCCCACTAGCTCCTCAGGCATCTGCTGGCTGGGCCTTGCAGTGCAGATGCTGAGCTCACTGTTCCAGAGCTGGGGAACAGTGCTGTTGAACTTCCCCTGTGAGACCAGGTTTCTGAGCCTGCGCAATTCTGAGATGTTGGTGCTTTTGGTCAATATACAGGTACAAAAGAAATGAACACTCATCCTTTCCTCTCAGTTTTCTGATGGTAGTCATGCCATCAAAAGGAAGGTCTCCAGCCTCAGGGAAACCTCAAGAAGCTGTACTATCTTGAACATTCTCTTATTCAGGCCAAAGCACCACTTTTTTCCCAGTTTTGTCATACACACTACTGGATTTTGTTTTGCACTGTGCGAGTTACATTTTACCATGGCAAACACTACAGTTATTTCCAAAGAGTAGTTTTAAAAATATACAAACCAATACTCACAATGAGGTGAGGCACCATCGAAGTGATTGCTGTAAGCAGTGATAATTAACAAAATGATCCAGTCACAGGACTGCACACCGCAAGAACTTTCATTTAACATTGTAATACAGTCATACTTGAGCCAAACTATCCAAAAGTAATTGGGAGAGGCAGTGAACTGTGATGTGTGCTGGTTTGCAAACACCATGGACAGTCTGGCGTTCGCAGAGCTCCCATCCGCCTCTATAAATTCAGTTCAGACTCCTGCTATAGGAATTGACAGCAGATATCTAATCCCCAAAAGTGGATTATTTACATTTTTTGATACGTTACATTGCATTACATCCTGTCATGTTGCATCTCATCACAAGCAGATATAATATCGCATAACATGATGTGACATGATGACAGACATCTAAAATGTTTTTTGATGTTTTAGGGGCTTTTTTTAAGATTTTATATCTAGTATCCAAAATGTTTCTGAGTGATTTTTAGGAAGATCAAGTAGATAAAGCAAGCGCCTGGATTACAAGTTTCTCTGGCAGCCACTGTGCTGCCTTTCCCATGCATTGTTTTTAATCAAGCTGCCTTGTTTTGCAGTTTCGTGACACCTCGGCAATGCAATTTTGCACACATTTTGCAAATATTTTTGAAAGATTCATTAGGAAAGAAATCAGCAGAACACATGTTCAGTAACAGCATAAAACGACAACAGCTGCTGCAAATTACCTTGGCTGAAAGGAAACCCCAGAAATGCATTGCAAACTTTAACAATGTACTCGAGCTGTTGATTGCTCACACTGTCGCTCACTACTCATTTCTGAGACACAGTTGGTGGAGGAACATTAATTTGTCCTTGTTCTTGAGACTGGCAGGTGTCACTTTGCCCAGTGTGGGACGTGAGTGACAGATATTTTGCAGCTGATGAAATGAGAATGCAGAAATTCAAGAGTGCCTCTGGGATTTCACTGGTCATTTGTGGCCAGCACAAGGGCAGGGCCCGCTGCTTCACTAAGGCAGAACTGGCTGCTGTTGCTGTATCTGCAGCCTGCCGCAGATTCACACCATTTTAAATAATATTTGTATTATGAAGCTCTTCCCACATACACGCACACACTTGATGGTATTATTGTGTGCTTTGCTGTTTTCTAGGCTTATGCTAGAAAATGCTAGGGAAAATTGTTCTAATTGGGGGGGGTGTTTGTTTGTTTTGATGGGGTTTTTTGTTTGTGGTTTTGTTTTTTGGGTTGGTTTGTTTTCTGTCATATACTCAAGTCTTTCGCAAAAAAATTTTACACACATCTGCTATCTTTCATTTTTTAATAATATAGATAGAATTGACTAAAAGCAAGATATAAGGTAACATAGGGGAATCTGATTAAAAACAAGAGCAATATTAAAAATGCAAATAATAAAATAATTTTAAAATACAGAGGTTTCAGAAGAAAGTGGGGAGAATTATAGAAATTTAAGTATTTTTTTCATCTAATTTAGAAAATCAGGAAAATGTGTTCTTTGTAAAAATGCATAAGGCTTAGTGCAAATCAAAAAAGATAATAGGAAATTAACAACATTGCAATGTTAAGGAAATAACAAGATTTGATTAATTTTAACACTATCCTGCAGTTCACCTTTATCCTTCCTTTAAGACAGGGCATTTTCTTTGCAGGAAATGCAGTGGTTGGGATTTCTAAAACCACCCACCCCTCCCTCCCCAATAAAGACAAAAAAATGAAATAAGAAAGTAATTTTAAGTACAAGAAAAATAAATTGTCTAGAGTTTATGCCTTGGACAGATANATACACGCACACACTTGATGGTATTATTGTGTGCTTTGCTGTTTTCTAGGCTTATGCTAGAAAATGCTAGGGAAAATTGTTCTAATTGGGGGGGGTGTTTGTTTGTTTTGATGGGGTTTTTTGTTTGTGGTTTTGTTTTTTGGGTTGGTTTGTTTTCTGTCATATACTCAAGTCTTTCGCAAAAAAATTTTACACACATCTGCTATCTTTCATTTTTTAATAATATAGATAGAATTGACTAAAAGCAAGATATAAGGTAACATAGGGGAATCTGATTAAAAACAAGAGCAATATTAAAAATGCAAATAATAAAATAATTTTAAAATACAGAGGTTTCAGAAGAAAGTGGGGAGAATTATAGAAATTTAAGTATTTTTTTCATCTAATTTAGAAAATCAGGAAAATGTGTTCTTTGTAAAAATGCATAAGGCTTAGTGCAAATCAAAAAAGATAATAGGAAATTAACAACATTGCAATGTTAAGGAAATAACAAGATTTGATTAATTTTAACACTATCCTGCAGTTCACCTTTATCCTTCCTTTAAGACAGGGCATTTTCTTTGCAGGAAATGCAGTGGTTGGGATTTCTAAAACCACCCACCCCTCCCTCCCCAATAAAGACAAAAAAATGAAATAAGAAAGTAATTTTAAGTACAAGAAAAATAAATTGTCTAGAGTTTATGCCTTGGACAGATATTTACAATTTTATTTTAAATAATATTGAGATTTTTCCATTCAGCAATTTTACGAGAAAGGAGACAAGGGGTTAAACTGTTCTGTAGTTTCTTAAATACTTTCTATAAAAACAACAGTGCATATTAAAATTAAAATTATTATTTAAATGCTATTAGCACTTTATTGAAGCTACATATTATTTTGGAGGTGATGATTTTCAGGAAAACCCAAAATTTCAGGCTAGGATTTTATTTTGCTATGTTAAATGTATTTTATATAGAATCGTGTAAACCAGAGATCCACTAACAGCTTTTTCAATTGTGATAAAAACTTATTACCATATTTGTTTCTTTAATGATTAACTGTCTTTGAATATTAAGCAATTTTTACATCTTATTCACACCAAGGAGACTCTGCAAAAGGCCGAGCTTTATTTTATAAGTGAGGCTTCATTTGATCTGCATTCTGATTTTAAAAGAACCATAATATTTTAATCGATCTCTCCGTAAAGATCATGATTATTATAAATGAGATACAGTCGTGCACATCAAACCTGACTGGTAGATAGGAGGTCATGAGTCAGGAATTATATGAAGAAGGAAAGTAAAAAGTAAAAAATTTTCCAACATGATTGTTTAAAAGAACAATTATGTACACTGGCACATGAAGTCAAGACATCAGTTACATGTGCAGAATTATCAGCCTTAAATTTCTAATAATTTCCTTTATATTAGCCCTGAAAAAATATTATTTGCAAAAAATTATTAACCCTATAAATTTGTTACAAAAAATATATAATTTTATACTGAACTCTTTACATTCATGAAACAGATGACAGTAAAAATCATGGCAGAGAAATATATCTGATGAAAATATTGATACAAACCTAGACTATAAAAATACTGATTAATGTCATTTGCCAAATATTATTCTATTGCAGTAATCACTTATGTTAAATAGTTTGAAATATAAAAATAACATCTGATAAGATACAACTATATTTGAGTATAATGCCATTATCAGAATTGGAAAAAATCATTTGAGCAGATTTTTATTTCCTATCAAACCTCTAGTCTCACAAAACCAATACTGTTTTATTTATACTCATGTGCAAACACACACACACATACAAATATATCTGCACATTTCAATTTTAAATCAAAATGCAAATATATACTGTTATCCTTTGGAAATCAAATATTTTTCCTACATAGTGTGCTTCTTTAATTAAACTCTATTATTTATAGTGATCAAATATAATTAGCAATAACAAGTATTTAATGAAAACAAACTGCTTTCCTTTGAAATCTTTTCAACCCACTTTAAGTCCATAGCTTCTCTGAGAAGACCATTGTATCATCACAACTAAAAATAGTTATACAATTAAAAGCTTGTCAGGTACTACACCATTTCAGACAAATAAAAATAGAAAAGATAAACACTAAAGATTCATGTCGGGTACAAATCCTAATATTTAAGGTACTGCTTCAAATGAAACAGTACTGTTAGTGATTCAATGTGCTACAGATGTGTCTTTTAATACTTTATTTGATATCATTATGTACTAAGACATTACCTCACTATCTTTGATTACTACTGAGTGAGATGAGAGGAAAGTGAGCTTACACCGGACTCGTTGACAGCGAGGTGCTATAGCAACTCTCCTGTAATTAACTGTGAGTGAAAGGGGGTTTGGTTTTTGCAGCCTCGTAAAACTTTTCCCACATGGCTGAACCCACGGTCAGGAAATGTTAGGCAACATTAACTGCCTGCACATTTCTGCAAGGCTCTGGAGGAAGCAGCTCGGCACTGGGGCTCCAATTCTGAAAACCCTGGGACACAAGACATCAGCGTCTACCTTTCATCTTAGCTGAGATTTGGAGAGGGTTCAGACCACAGAGGCTCCTTAATTCTCACTAATTCATTTGCTTTCCTGATTCACTTGGCTTGGGATAACCTGCGAATGATAATGAACCTGTAAGGGGAGAGCTTAGTCCCTTGCCTTTGAATGTGCTCGGCATGGATTGAGGGCTTTCTGTGAATCTTGCAAGAGGAAAAGAATCTTATTAGCACTGATTGCCAGTCATGAGGTTGCCTCTAAAAATTGCTCTTGTATTTTTAACTCTTGCACGCTTATAACAATCCAAGCTAAGGAGAGAGATGTGTTGTTTACACATTGAACATGGCATTGTTCCCAACATTTACTCATTTCTTTGTGCAATTTGATCTAATCATAACACATTTGCTTTACATATGTCATTACTATACCACTATGAACACTTCATCATTTATTCCATGATTATTCTACAAGTTCATAACTAGCCACATCCTCATCTCTTCACCCCCAGCTAAACATCCTCTTTGCATAAATGTATGCTCTCTAGAATAAAGAGTCTAATTTTTTCCTTTTGTTATTAACCATTTCAGCAGAGTATAGGTAGTACTGCTTTTCATGTTACTAGTGGATTTCTAGCACATTTTATGTTCTCTCACGTTGTTTTTTATCTTTTAGTTTTAAAATAAATATATTGTGAATCTGAACACAAATAAGAATTCAAGCCCCAGTGAGAATATCTGAAAATAAAACTGGAAAAAAAGTGGCTCATTTTTATTTCACTTTGCCAAAGAAACATTCACTTTAGGACTAATTTTTTTTTCCCCCCATGAATTTCACAAAGAATCGCAGAAGAGTATGGGTGGGAAGGGACCTCTGGGGATCATCTAGTCCAACCCTCTTGCTAAAGTACGCTTAGAACAGGTTGCACAGGGATGCATCCAAGTGAGTTCTAAAAGTCTCCAGATAAGGAGACAGCACAATTTCTCTGGGCAGCCTCTTCCAGGGATCTGACACCTTCACAGTAATTTTTCATTAGATTTTTAGGAGAAACTACCTGTGTTCTAGGTTGTGCTCATTTCCCCTTCTCCTGTGACTGGTCACCACCAAAAAGAGTCTGTCCTCATCCTCCTGACCCCCACCCTTTAGATATTTATAAGCATTGGTAAGATAATTTAGGTAACTATACAGAAGAAATTAATTGAAACCCTGAAATCTGTCAGAATGATTCTGTTTAGACCATCAAATTCCTTCTAGAGGCAGCCTTTGCTAATGGCTGAGGATTCATTTTTCCATGGGCCCCTGTCATTGCCAGAACCAAATTCATAACTCCTCACCAAAACCTGAGATCACAGCCTTCAATAGTATTTTCTGCCCCGCCACCTCCTTAAAGAAGTAGGTTGCTTTACTACCCAAATCCTCCTAAGAAAAGCTTTCATAACGTTTTCAGAAGGGCAACCCACCTTTTCTGTAAAAATGGAATATCTGGACATGGTTTCTAGCATTTTAAATATGGCATATGTGCAGTTCTAGAAAACCAGTGCTTCAACTTTGGTATTTTAGTAATTAGTGTGGTATCAGCCAACAAAAAGCTTATGCAACTTCCACATCTGGAACATCTATTCGCTATCCAGAAGTGAATGATACATTGCAGAGACAAAGATAAAATGTTGTGGTTTGTTTGTTTGATTGTTTTTAATTTGCACCTAGATAGCGTCAATATGGCATTTGAATAAATTTAGAAAACCGCTTCATTTCAACTAAGGAAATGATTTCCTAGATTCCTCTTGAAATATGAATTGTATGCTTTTTCTCTCTAATTTGGTGATACTTCAAAAAAAATCTCCAAGTGACAAAATATTACGCCTACTGTTTCTCAGCAGAATTTGCCAAAAAGGATAATTATGTGAGACTGTTATAACTCAAATTTGAACTGGAATTTCTTGTGTAGGAATATGGATTTCTATTATATTGATAGGCTCAAGTCTTCTTCAAAGGGCATGAATAAAAGCTGATCAGCCAATGGAATTTATGTTACATGGGAATTCTAACAGTTTGACATTTGCTTGTTGAATCATTAAACATTTCTGCAGGACAGTTACCAAAAAAATCCCAACTTGCTTTGGAAATGTCACACAAAAGTATCTGTATTTTGCATCAAAATGTCAAAACAAAACATTGATTCAAGCTGCTATGTCTCAGAATGTCAGTTTGGTACTTTTGCCAGTATTTTGGCTGTATATGATGTGTAAATTTTACTTAGAAATTATTTTAGAAAATTTCATTTAATGATTCAACA
>VYZU01056956.1:0-13906 GCA_013401355.1 Ceyx cyanopectus | reverse complement strand
AAAAGGTAAACACAGACCCAAACCAAGCAAGAAAATCATGCAGTGATACAATGCAGTGATTTGATGCTGTTTTAGAATGAAAACAAGCCTTAACTGTCCTGTCATGACTCAATGGAAGGGGAATAATCAGAGAAACTGCAGTTGAAAAAGCAGTGCAATTAAATCTGGTGTGAGATACATCAAAGAATTAACTGTATTTATTCTGAAAAAACTTACTACCATGATTTTTTCAGTGCTCTCAGCATTTGATGTTAGAATTTTTCCTGGATTGATAATGTTTGGGGTTTTTTAGATAATTGTGATGTTGTTTTCATGTATTATATTTCAGAATTTTACAGAAGTTTTAGAACGTAATTAGAAGGTCTTTATTTTTATCAGGTGTTGCATTTCTGATAGCAGCTTGTGTTTATTTTAGTAGAAAAAAAAAATAAATCTAAAAAGTCAAAAGATTTGTTGTGTTGTCTTTCAGGAAACAAAACACAACAAAACAAAACTGACTTGGACTCTTAGTTGTTCCAAGCTTTGATCACTTGCAATTTTGAAGTGATTTTTCAATTTTGAATTTTTTTTTTAAATCTTTTTTTTTTAAATCTTTTTTTAATCAAAGCAAGATTTGGAGATGACTTCCNCTACTTAGAACTAAATTAGACATTTATTGAAGATGATGAATGAAAAATATGTTTAGAAGTTGTATTTAATTGCTTTAATTTCTGCTTTATGTTGGTGAGGTTGAATTTTCCTAATTAACAACCAGTACCAAAATGCCACTGTTTTAAATTATACTGTTCTTCAACTTCCATTATTGAAATGCTTTGGGTTGATAGTGTTGTGAAAATAGTAGCCAGATACAACTTCTGCAGTATAAAGTGAGCAAGTTTGCAGAGACAAAAGAACTTTGGAGAGTATGAACAGATTTGCTCATCTCAGTGAGCCACCAATTCAGTTCCATTCACTTCTCCTCAGTGTTGTTACCCTTCTCTGAATCTTTTGAAGCTCTGAAATGAGTCACTAGGTTCTTTGAGAGATGCTGTTTGGATTTGAGAAAGAATTTTGCATATACATTCTATACATGTATATTCCAGAAATATAAAAAACTCTTGAATAATCTTATATAACTAGCACATTTACATCTTGTCATCAAATTCTTCTGACACCACTGAAATACACAGTAGCTTTAATGCCACCTTCTGGGCAAAGATTTAAGGTAGTAATTTGGCCAGACTGAATTTGAATTTATGCTTCAAAATCAGAATAAATTAGTTGCAAACTTTGGAATATTTATATTAATTAATTTAGAAGCCATGGTGCTCAGGGGCATGGTTTGGCAGGGGACATGTAGAGTAGGGTTATGGTTGAACTCCATGATCTTGAAGGTCTTTTCCTACCCAGATAGTTCTAGGATTCTATAAAAGTGATGTATTTACTGAAATACTAGTTGTAAGAGTTGAGATAATTCTGGCATTTGAAAACAGGGGTTTGGTCCTGTATTCAAAGCCTGATTCTGATACTAAGCCCTGCCTTAAGAATCCTTCAGAAGACAAGTCATTAAGTATGAATGCTGTTCCAAACACCTGGTGTCATTTTTCACTGGAGTTTTTTGTTCTGTCTTGTGTTTCAGTGCTGGGATTGGAAGAACAGGAGTTCTTATCACTATGGAGACAGCTATGTGTCTCATTGAGTGCAATCAGCCTGTTTACCCCTTAGATATTGTCAGAACCATGAGAGATCAAAGAGCCATGATGATCCAAACACCTGTGAGTATCATGCTTGCTGTTCTGTTGCAGAAAAATGATTTCCTATCACCCAGTCCCATCATTAGATGGACTTTTAATATCCTTACTGTATTGAGAAGAGGTCACCTTTACCCAGTGTAGCTGTGGCCTTGGCTCCAGGCAGAAATAAATTGCTAAGGCTGTTGGAAAGGAGCAATTCTCTAAATCTCTACAAAGATGACTTGAAAAAAGCAGCAGCTGTTTCAGGGACACCTGATAATTCATATGAAAAAAAAAAGGTCAATTTTCAGTGGTATAAAAATTACTCAGTGGAGAGAGCAGGAGCCTAATTCCAGAAGAATGGGAGTACTACAAAAGGTAAACACAGACCCAAACCAAGCAAGAAAATCATGCAGTGATACAATGCAGTGATTTGATGCTGTTTTAGAATGAAAACAAGCCTTAACTGTCCTGTCATGACTCAATGGAAGGGGAATANCACTGAACAAATGTTAATATGCCAGTATAGGTAAAGAATCATAGGCTAAACAAGATTATTTCACCTCGTGGTCACTGATATTGAAAATTCTTCATATGTCCTGAGAATGATTCTGTTTGGTTTGTGTTTATTTTTCAATTTTGAATTTTTTTTTATTTTTTTTTTTTATCAATAATCACCTGTGTAATTTTACTACTAGTTTTTTAAAGAGCAAGTGTTTTGAAGAAGAGGAGGCACTAGATCCAGTATCAAATCTTTCCCACAGTGACCTGAGGGTTGTTGCTCATTGAGGTAATTTTTAGAGCTGCTGCTGTTCCTCTGATCACTGAATAAACTTGTTGTGCTCTTTGGAGAGAATCCAGGCTGACAAATGGGCTTCCATTTCTAGGTCACCTGCCATTCAGTGCTGCTGGCCAATAGTCATGTTCCACTAAAAAAAGGTTGTACTTCTCAGCTAGCAAAGGCAGGATGAAGGAAAATGATAATACAAAAAAAATAATACAGGATAGCTCTTGCTGTTTGTGATTTGAGGGGAAGAAAGTTTTATTGGAGAAGGTAGGAGGTGATAAGGGGTTGAAATACATTTTTTCATGGCACGTACCAAGTATCTTCTGGTCTCCTAATTTTTTCTTGGAGAAACCAGAGTTTTCAAGCTTCAGTGAGTGGCAGGTGTTTCTTGCATGAGACAGAAGGGGATAATAAAAGATTTGGAGTAGTGGTTGGGTGTTTTTTAAGATTTCAGAGACAGCTTTGGGATTGTGTATCCTGAGAGATTCACTCGGTGCCCACAAGAGGGCGCCATGAACATGCCTGCTGCGGGTTTCTTCATATTCTAATTTAATTACTATTGGGGTTTTGAACGATTTATTTCTTTAAAATATTAGTGGCCTCTATGCATGCAGATGCTAGGCTTGAATAGATTGCAGAACTAGACATTATATGTTGTTAAGAATCTGGAGTTGCAGCTTTTTAAAACATGAAACAAATTTCATTTGGGGAGGGCAGTGCCCAAATTAATGTAAATATGAAAATACTTTGGAACTGTAGCTTCTAAATCCAACTGCATGGAAACCTTAGGTCAGTGAAACTTCAGCAGTGAAGTGAAGACCAGAAAGTGATAAGTAGGTGATGGTGCCATAACAGAAGTTATGACTTGGGCTATATTCCCAAGTGCTATTTATCCCATTCTCCTATTGAAAACATAAAGTTTCTGTTGTTTTGTGTTTCCTAAACTAACTTTGGGACACAGTTCTTGACCTATCCAGAGAATGGGATGGGGAAATATTAGAGGCCTTTTTTGCTTCCAAATGACACAGTTCAATTAAATTTCTTTTCAGTTCACTGACTCTACTTTCCTTTGCAGAGTCAATACAGATTTGTATGTGAAGCTATTTTGAAGGTGTATGAAGAAGGATTTATTAAACCTTTACAAGCATCACTGCATAAGTAAAGAGCAAAAAAAAACAAAACAAACTAGGATATCAATGGAGGAATCCTGTCCTCTCCACTGAACTGGCAGCATTCTTTGTGCCATAATACTGCTTGCAGGAAAGTGAAGTACAGCAAAGAATTGACAAAAGGACTTGGAAAACTTCAGCACTGTTGCACTTTACGTTGAAACAAAATCAGTCTCTGAAACTCTTCTAAAACCTTCATCTGTTTGAAGACTTGATTTTCGTGCTTTGCTCCGAACAAACCATCAGCTGAAAGAACTGGTTGTGTTCAGGGTGATCTAGGAGATCTCCTGCTAGTGCCATATACTGCGCTTCTGGTTGAATTGCTACAAACAAGGCTTGGAATTCTCACTCTGTTTTACACCCATGTCTCTTAAAATGAAAAAAAAAACCATGAAAAAAAAAATACACTAAGCCATGGTCTTTTTCCAGTGCTAGGTTTATTTACTATGTACAGACTCTCACTGTTTTGTTTTGGGGTTTTTTTTTTTACAACATTAGCAATATTGCCAATATTAGCTAGATACACACTGCCTACTGATGCAGCACACTTTGTCCTACACTCACTAGAGACCAGCTGGTTGTTAGGAGAAAAAAAAAAAGCTGGCATCTGTATTAACCCAGCAGTAGCTGCATAATGCCCACTTACCAGCATCTTGTACAAAAGAATAACAATAAACATAAAAAAAGAGGAGAAAATAAGAATAATAATAATAAACAACAACATTTCTTTGACACAGCTTGTGTGTCATCCACTGGTGTATTCTGATTGGTGTGACTTCAGATGACCTGATGGGAACTAGTGCATGCATTGTGTCTTAACCCCTTAAGTGCCTTCAGACTTACAGCAGTACATCCAGTGAAAGGCACTCATGGTTCTGTGGGGGTGGTGTTGTCCTGTCATCATTTCTCTTCACGGGTTCAGGTTTCTGAAAGGGCCCTTGGTGCTTGGAATGTTACCACAAGGGGTCATGAAATATCCTTCTCTTTTTCCTTCTGGAAGTACCCATGTGCAAAAGCACCTCTGCCAACTTAATAATGAGCACTGTATGCTGCTGTGTGCTGTGAAAAGTCTGACACATTCCTTGATTCCTTCCAACTAGCAACTTACTAGCAGCTTACTTTGAAATGCTGGTAGGTGATTAGAAGCTGATACTTTGGTTTATCCTTTTATTGAGAAGAGCTGTCTTTCTCCATTAGATCATAACTCTTTAATAGCACTGAGAATTAAGTTGGATCAGATGTGATTTAATTCCATTTTCTGCTAACCAATTACTTCTTAAGTCCTCCTAGTTGATTTCAAGCCATGTTGGTGCAGATCTGCCTTTTCTTTTGAAGTGTTGGGGGGTGGGGGGAGAACACTAGGAAGTTATCCCAGAACTTGATTCTAATTCTTTAATGACCCCAGTCACCTTCTGTTATGCTTGTGCAAAACTGTTCCAGTTCGTATGGGTTGCTTCTTATTTCAGTAGATAGAGATTTTGTAAGAAATGTCTCTCTGATACAGTATCTGAGCTCATTCTAAAGACACAGAAATATCCCAATTTTTCAGTATTTTTCTAGTCTAGGTGAAGCCAAGTCAGAAGCAAGGTAGCCAGTGTAATATACTGTAAGAAAACCAGCAGTCACTTCTTTGACTGCCCTGTGACCACAGAACTTTTTTGCCCTCTATTTAAAAGTTTAATTTATTGGNATAAGTAGGTGATGGTGCCATAACAGAAGTTATGACTTGGGCTATATTCCCAAGTGCTATTTATCCCATTCTCCTATTGAAAACATAAAGTTTCTGTTGTTTTGTGTTTCCTAAACTAACTTTGGGACACAGTTCTTGACCTATCCAGAGAATGGGATGGGGAAATATTAGAGGCCTTTTTTGCTTCCAAATGACACAGTTCAATTAAATTTCTTTTCAGTTCACTGACTCTACTTTCCTTTGCAGAGTCAATACAGATTTGTATGTGAAGCTATTTTGAAGGTGTATGAAGAAGGATTTATTAAACCTTTACAAGCATCACTGCATAAGTAAAGAGCAAAAAAAAACAAAACAAACTAGGATATCAATGGAGGAATCCTGTCCTCTCCACTGAACTGGCAGCATTCTTTGTGCCATAATACTGCTTGCAGGAAAGTGAAGTACAGCAAAGAATTGACAAAAGGACTTGGAAAACTTCAGCACTGTTGCACTTTACGTTGAAACAAAATCAGTCTCTGAAACTCTTCTAAAACCTTCATCTGTTTGAAGACTTGATTTTCGTGCTTTGCTCCGAACAAACCATCAGCTGAAAGAACTGGTTGTGTTCAGGGTGATCTAGGAGATCTCCTGCTAGTGCCATATACTGCGCTTCTGGTTGAATTGCTACAAACAAGGCTTGGAATTCTCACTCTGTTTTACACCCATGTCTCTTAAAATGAAAAAAAAAACCATGAAAAAAAAAATACACTAAGCCATGGTCTTTTTCCAGTGCTAGGTTTATTTACTATGTACAGACTCTCACTGTTTTGTTTTGGGGTTTTTTTTTTTACAACATTAGCAATATTGCCAATATTAGCTAGATACACACTGCCTACTGATGCAGCACACTTTGTCCTACACTCACTAGAGACCAGCTGGTTGTTAGGAGAAAAAAAAAAAGCTGGCATCTGTATTAACCCAGCAGTAGCTGCATAATGCCCACTTACCAGCATCTTGTACAAAAGAATAACAATAAACATAAAAAAAGAGGAGAAAATAAGAATAATAATAATAAACAACAACATTTCTTTGACACAGCTTGTGTGTCATCCACTGGTGTATTCTGATTGGTGTGACTTCAGATGACCTGATGGGAACTAGTGCATGCATTGTGTCTTAACCCCTTAAGTGCCTTCAGACTTACAGCAGTACATCCAGTGAAAGGCACTCATGGTTCTGTGGGGGTGGTGTTGTCCTGTCATCATTTCTCTTCACGGGTTCAGGTTTCTGAAAGGGCCCTTGGTGCTTGGAATGTTACCACAAGGGGTCATGAAATATCCTTCTCTTTTTCCTTCTGGAAGTACCCATGTGCAAAAGCACCTCTGCCAACTTAATAATGAGCACTGTATGCTGCTGTGTGCTGTGAAAAGTCTGACACATTCCTTGATTCCTTCCAACTAGCAACTTACTAGCAGCTTACTTTGAAATGCTGGTAGGTGATTAGAAGCTGATACTTTGGTTTATCCTTTTATTGAGAAGAGCTGTCTTTCTCCATTAGATCATAACTCTTTAATAGCACTGAGAATTAAGTTGGATCAGATGTGATTTAATTCCATTTTCTGCTAACCAATTACTTCTTAAGTCCTCCTAGTTGATTTCAAGCCATGTTGGTGCAGATCTGCCTTTTCTTTTGAAGTGTTGGGGGGTGGGGGGAGAACACTAGGAAGTTATCCCAGAACTTGATTCTAATTCTTTAATGACCCCAGTCACCTTCTGTTATGCTTGTGCAAAACTGTTCCAGTTCGTATGGGTTGCTTCTTATTTCAGTAGATAGAGATTTTGTAAGAAATGTCTCTCTGATACAGTATCTGAGCTCATTCTAAAGACACAGAAATATCCCAATTTTTCAGTATTTTTCTAGTCTAGGTGAAGCCAAGTCAGAAGCAAGGTAGCCAGTGTAATATACTGTAAGAAAACCAGCAGTCACTTCTTTGACTGCCCTGTGACCACAGAACTTTTTTGCCCTCTATTTAAAAGTTTAATTTATTGGTTTCCTAAAAAAAATGTTTTATCCAGAAAATGTTCTTGTAAGCTATATGGAGCATAGAATTAAAATGGAAAATTCTACAGTAAATGATTTTTAACTATTGAAGAATTATATTATATAATATACTGTGTTCTATGGACATTTGAAAGAGATCAGCTATGAACTATGAAGTGAAAAGGGATTCAGGCAAAGTGAAATCCTGGCTTATGACTTAGTAATAAACATGAACCACAATGCCAAATGGAAGATAGAGTTTGAAAATATTTTTAGAAAGCAAAATAATGTTAAGTGGCCTGTGGCCCTCTTAATTATATTTCTAGATTTGATGCTTAAATCAATATTATCCCTTAGTGAAATATAAATCTTACAAGAATCTCTGGATCTGGTAGCTTTAATCTCAGTTTTATTTCAAGCCATTTGCCACAAAAGAAAATTCTTATTTAGCAAAGTACAAGCTTTAACTTCCATGTGACAAGGTTATTAGCTGAGATGCTGGCTAGTTGGAAGGTTATTTTAAACTGAGCACTTAAAATAGTTCATTATCTTGAAAGAAATTTACTTCCTAGTCAAGTTATAAATGAAAATAGCATTTACCCTTTTTTTTTTTTCCTGAGGGAAATCAGCAATTGAGTTTATAGCAACATGATCTAGTGTTGGTATGTCACATAGTGAAATATTCTTATGGAGAGTTGCCAAAGCAGTTTGAGTTTGAAAGACCCGTTTATACCACAATTCAGTGTGGGAATTTTACTGCTTGTCTCTTTTGATGACAAAACACAAGCAAGAGGAACAGGTCTCTTCAAAATCTTCCTCTGCATTGACTTAAGCTGATTTGTTTCCTACTGACTCATTGCACTGGGTGGGGGGGGGGGGAAGCAAAGTAATTATTCTTAGCTAATTGGCCATCAGTGACTTACTGGCTTTTCTGAAGCCAGGAGAGTTGGAACCAAAAAACTGATTGGGGAAAAAAAAGAGCATTGAAGCCTTTCTGTACCACAAAGCATTTGCTCATGTGTTTCTACCCATTGTGGTATAAATGGCCTTGGAAATATTTTTATATGGCCAAAAAAAAAAAAAGCAAAACTGCTAAATATTTTACTTTGGGTTATGAAGATCTGTATCATGCTTCAGAGTTTTTAAAAGAAGTTTTTGTATGTTTCATGCTGTACAAAACATGAATGTATCTTTCAGACTTCTATACATGATTGGTGTTATGACTGTTGGATTTTATGAATAATTATTTTCATACCATTTGGTTAGGAAAAATGTTGGGTGGGTGTGGGAAAGAGTATGCTTGTAACACTTCCATGATACAAACCCAGTGGAAAAAAAAAAAAGAAAAAGATGTAAATAAGAGCAATATTATGACAATTTTGTGCCAATGTATAATGTTAAGACTTCTGTTTTCCTTTTAGGTTCTGATTGAAAACTACCACTACCATCTCTTGTTTCAAGTGGATTTGAAGGGTATTTTAGCAGAAAGACATGGGGCTCTAGTGGGGGCTTTGACTGTTTTGGGGGCATTTTTTGTTTCTTTTTTTTTGCTAAATATGAAATAAGACACAGGTCTTGTTTAACCAACTACCTGCAGGTTGTCAGCCAGTTCACCCAGAAATACAGCAGGTAACAGAGCTGAACAATTTGTTTATCCTGAATTTGGAAGCATTTGGTATTTAAAATAACTCATGAGTCTTAAGCAGTAAAATACTCCTTTTATTCATATTAATTGTATGTATTTCCTTCCAGTTAGGAGAAAGAGAAGGAATGATTTTCCATTTGATGCTACCTGACATTTCTGCCCCTCTGTTCAACTTGGAAAACTCATGTCCCAGCTCGATAAAGCAATAACACTTCTGGAATATCTGATTACAGTCTGGCACACCATCTATTAGAAGAAGGGTGAGAAAGCAGTTTGGAGCTTAAGGAAACACGAGGAGTTAGTTATGGAGCCAGTGCAGCCAGCAGCATTCCATGGAGACCTGCCAGAAAGCTCCCTGGTACCCAGGGAAGGGCTGGAGGCAGCAGAGCTGCTGCAGCTGGGAGATGGGGAGTAGGGAAGGACTGGCAGAGAGACACTGGAGCTCCAACTATGCTGTGAGGCTGAACTGGGTGATGTTTTGATGCTTCTGCAGTGTGCATGCAGGTGTGTGGGGGATGTTGGATGGCTCAGGGAATTAGCATGGGCATTGACAAACTGCAGATCCACCCGTTGCCAAGCAGTAGTTGTCCAATACATAGGCTGTAGTTCTGGCCACAGAGCAGCCAGTCTGTGCCTGGGCAGGCAATCTTCAGCCTCAACCCTGAGGATCAAGGGGGGGAGTGGATCCAGATGGAAGTTCCACAGATGTGCATTTCAGGAGGTGCAGGAATGCCACTCTCTGTGTTATGTAGCCTCTTGGTAGCTCACTTCTCAGGTTCCCACCTTGGCTGGGTGGTTTTGCTCACTGAAGGACCCACCTTTTGTCTTGAGCTCTTTTCCATTCCTACTTGTAGTGCTAGGATTGAATATCAGAATCAGGTCAAAACATAGCCATTGGTTAGATGTGGATCTTGCCTGAAGTTGCAGGGATGGGGAAGCTGTTGGAAAGGGAAAGTGGTTGGCTTGGTTCAGTGGAATTACTCTGTCCAGTCTGTTATCCCACTGCACTTAGACACTGGAACGGATTTTTTTTCTGTTTGTTTCTTTAGCAGTCTGAAAAGGAAGCCAGTTGATCACTGGATTTTTACCTCTGTGCTGGCTCCTACCACCAGTGTGAGCCTTTCCAGTCCCTAGGGCTTCTCCAGCTACCAGGCTCTAAGTGGTGCATGAGCTGTAAGATCTGGGGTGTTTTGCTCGTTGCCAACTCAGTGCTTCAAATTCGAGAGAAATCACCTTTTCTTTTTGAAAAAAACCTGACATTTTCACTTTCAATTCAGATTTTCATCTCTTCATATCAGTAACTTTGTGGAAGAAATAGCTATTTTAGTGGCTTTTTGTTTTTATCATTCTATTCTCTGTGGTTTCATGGACTGGCTGACAGTTGGTTGTGTTATTTCATATTTAACAAGCTTACACCTTTTAAAAATGGATTGTTTGGGGTTTGCTTTTTTTTTTCTAAGTGTTTTGATGTTTGAATAGTAGCACTTTATTTCATGCTTACTACTGACTGAACTATTGGACAAAAGAAATTGGGTTTGGAGAGAGATGCTTAGTGGGTTTCTGCACAGAGATGATTCAGATTAAGCCCTGGTACGAATACCTTCTGTTGTTCCAGCCATTCCTGGTTTATTGTTCATGTGTTTATGAGGGAATTTCAGAAAAAAAAAGGATATAAGATACTAATAATGATCATCTCAATATTTTTCTGTCTTCAAAAGCATATAAAGCTTGCATTTGGGAAAAAACAAAAGGTGCAAATAGAAACTACAGGGTACTGATGTAATTCTCTCTGTGATCTCTCTCAGCTCGCTGCAGATTAGCTGTGTTTACTGTAAATGATTCTGCTATGCTTTATTTTTAACATTAGATCAATTACCTGGAAATCAGTGTTTTCTTTTTTTTTTTTTTTACTTAACTTATTTGAATTTTGATAACTAAAGATAATGCACAACAAAGTTGAAAAAAGTTGTCACCCTTTTGCTCCGAGGCCAGGGGCCTGAGGCATGAGTTGAAAGGGTTAAACAGTTTACATTAAGCTGTTTGTTTTTTCTTTAGAATATATCCACAAAGACTAGACTATAACAACCCCGTGCAATTATCTCGGTACATTGAAGCACCGCAGTAACAACCCCTAATAATCTTAAAGGAAAAAGAAGGTAAGAAAACAAAAGGTTTTATTTCATCCAGTGCATCCACATTTGTTTTCTGTTCGGTTTGTTTACCAGTGATCCCAGTTTTAACCAGTTTGGCAGGGCTTTTTGGGTAAAGTTTGGGTGTTGTTTTTTTATTTTCCTGTAACAGGTGCTATACTACGTGTAAATACAAAGGGAAAAATTATTTAGCTCACTATTAACAATCAGATGGTGGCAATATTTTCTGCTAGTTAATTTGCATTTCCAGCTTTGGCTTTCAGTTGTCAAATCTCATCTCAGTTTCATACTGCTGAATGGACTGCACGTGGGAAGTAAATCATCTCAACAGCTCTTTTCTTGGTTAGACTAACTCTTGTGTGACTTTATTCATGTTGGGGGGGGGGGGGATGTTTTTCCCATAGGTAGATTTTTGCCTAGAAATTTGTTTCAAAGCACATGAAGGGGAGTTAAAAAATAAACGACCTAAAAGCCACTGTGGTGGCTACACGGAGAAGGATGGAAACTTGAAATTAATTGGTCAACACTGGACAATGTGAAAATCAATTCAGCTTTTGTCACTGCAGCTACTGTATGCTTTAAAGGGCCTTATGGATTTGTCCTCCTTTGGATAAAATGAAATTCCTTGCCATTAAAATGATACACTAACTTCTACCGAAAACCAGCAGTTCCCAGGATGAATATGCTAATTAACATTTAACAAGTCTTGTTTTAGTCTTAAGTAAAATTTCATTCTATTATGTGAAAAAGAAAAAAAAAAAGATGCTGTTATGCATATTTTGTGGATATATTTAATTTCAGTTGACAAATAGTTGTCTAGGTACAGACTTGAAAATATATATATAGTTTACTTGTGGATCTTAATTGTTTAATTGCAAAATAAAGATGTGCTTTAGTAATTTAAAGTTTAATGAGTTTTTTTTTCTCTCTACACATGGCTTTGCTACTTCTTTACAATTCTGATGCCAAATTATATTCATCTTGTATTTTACTTATATTTTTTTTTTAAGTACAGCCCTATGGATTGAGCACTAGGTTGCTAAATTACCAGGTCTGAGGTTGCTTGGCTACAGAAGCAGCATGACAGTATCTGCCAAAGGGATTTATTATTTACCTGAAATTAGATACTGGATTTTTTTGCCCTGATGGAGATGTAATTGTTTATCTTTTATACAGTGAGTGTTTTGGAGACAGTGTTCAGCAGAGATTTTAGTCTATCACAGAACTGCGAGCATGAGGAATACTGATGTCAAGAAGATGGAAGCTTGTAATGAAGTATTTGCTGCCAAAAGTGAGAGGAGATTCACAGCAAGAGTAAGAGAAGATTGTGGAAGGACTTAAGAGGCAAGACAAAAGTCTCAGGAGAGTTAAGTCTAAGAAAAGGGGGAGACCCCTATGTTCTTTAACTGATTAATGTAGGACTTCCAAGTGAGGAGAAGGTGTTTAGATTTGAAGGGAGCTTGTGAAAGAGTAGAAATGACATCAGTTTGAGGAAATAGCTGAAGATGGGCAGAATATTTAGGATCAACCTCTAAGAATCAGGTAATTCTCCAAAATGCTTTGTCTAATAACAGGTAAACATGAACTGGTGTAGTCTTAATGGCAGTGAGGCCACCATTTATGTGCAGAGATCTTCACTTAAAAACTAAGCATCCTTGTTATACAGATCATCAGTTGATCTGCACTGAGAATTCATCAGGGATCTGGAAACCTCCAAGATATTTTTTTTCCCCCCTTTTATATTGGGGGAATAAATATTTACATATTTATACTTTTCTCTTGCATACGGGGGCTGATGTCCCAGAGCAGGGTGTGCTGAGGGGTGTTTCACTGGGCAAACCCCTCTACGTGGCAGGTGAGTGACCAGTTATCAGCTTGGGATTCATAGCTGAGGGTAGAAAATGCATTATTGTCAGCAAAAGTGGTCCCAGTAACAAGCCACAGCCTCTCTCTTCCCAGACATGGGTTGGATTCCCAGTTATCCTGGGATTTTGAAGGAGTCTGGAGCTTGTTTACCCAGGGCAGTTAACTGCTAGCTGGCACTAGACTTTGTAAGCAGCCTTCCCATTGCCTTCTGTCTGTAGTGCTGAGGTTTATGTTATATTAGATATAACAAATAGAACAAAAAGGGTAAAGCAAAGGTCCCTGGAACAAACTGTTCCCATCTTCAAAGGACAGGAGAATGCAAATTGCATTTTGTGATCAGCGTGTAAATACGAAGTGTAACTTCGTGGGTGGTTCTGCTTTATTCAACGTGTCGCTAAATTGATCCTTCCGGGAAGTGATTCAAGAGACGATTTTCTTCTAAACTTGAGTTCAGGAGCGCGGCTACCTCAGGCTTCTTGTCCCCGGTGCCAGCCCCACCTCAGGCCCCTTCCTTGGAGGGCTCCCACCCCGCTTCTTCCCCCCGAGCCCCTGTGTGAAACCACCTGGCTCGGGGCGGGAGCTGCCGGTGCCCACTGGGATCCGCCCCCTTTAAAGAGGCGACGGTCCCCTCGCGGCAAAGGGCGCGATTTTCTCCGCCTGTCCCCCGCTCCCCTTCCCGCCGCCCCGCTCCCCCTCAGCGTCCTAGGCCGAGGGAGTCAAGCCGCGGCGGAAGGCGACAGGTGAGGCAGCGTGGGCAGCAGGAAATGGCCGGAGAGCCCTTGCCCGTTTAAGGGCCTCCCACATCGCTCCGCCATGTTCGGAGGCCCGCCCTCTGCCGGGGGCTCCCTCACCGCCCCCCGCCCGCCC
>VYZU01056953.1:81535-144639 GCA_013401355.1 Ceyx cyanopectus | reverse complement strand
AGCTGACCTGATCATTGCGATTTCACTTCATTTACAAATACTGCTGATGGACAGAAATGAACAAAAGCAATTATTGTTAGCAGAAAGCCTTAAAAACCTGCTGACTTCAAATTAAACAGCACAATCCTACAATTCCCTGTCATTCTTTTCAAGCACTGGCAGTATCTGTGGAGTATAAGCAATGCAGACAATAGCATGGGATGAAGTGCCAACATTTTCACTATGCATTAAAAGCAAAACAAATCTTGATCTTAGCCTCCCTGAGAGTACCTAATTCTGTTTGTATCCCTATGGTAGGCAGGATGTGCCCTATTTTTTTTCTCACTCTGATTTTCTCTTTTCTCCTTCTTTTATCTTTCTTTTCCTTTTCTTTTCTTTCTTTTTTCTTCCTTTTTCTTCTTTTTTTCTTTTTTCTTTTTTTTTTCTTTTTTTTTCCTTTTGTTTCTTTCCTTCCTTTCTTTTCTTTCCTTTTGTTCCCTANATTTATTTATTTATTTATAAGTAGCATAATCTCAATAGTAAAC
The DNA here is from genome assembly GCA_013401355.1 of Ceyx cyanopectus. Taxonomy (NCBI): domain Eukaryota; kingdom Metazoa; phylum Chordata; class Aves; order Coraciiformes; family Alcedinidae; genus Ceyx; species Ceyx cyanopectus. The sequence goes on along the minus strand of VYZU01056953.1, from coordinate 144,115 downwards.
GAGGCATAGGAATTAAGAGTAGAAATTTCATCTTAAAAGCAAAAAAAAACCAAACCAACAAAACCAACCAACTTCTTGGTCTGAAGAAGGAATAAACGATAATTGGATCCTTTTAGTTATGTGAGTTTTCTGCATCTTACAGCCATATTGCCTTTGTGCCTCCCAATACACCTAAAATTAGAAATACATGGTATAGTATAACCACAGAAAATGGTTTCTTTCAAAAGATCTCAATATTGTTCCACTAAAAATGGCTAGAAGGCAGGAGGCTACTTTTATTGTAACAAAAAGTTTACATAGGGAAAGAATTTCAAAATCCATGTAGAAACCCCATGTTGACATTCATTTACTGCTAATTCAGATTTATTTCTGCATATAAACTTGAGGTTATAGTCTGTGCCTAGACCTTAAATGCACCAGCGGAAGGATAAAAGAAATCCTTCAAAATACCAGTTTTTCCCCCACAAGTACAATTGTTCTTGTGCCTTCTGTGGCTTACAATTTTCATCTTTAAACTTTATTTTTCAATTACTACAGCTGCAATAAACACTGACTTTTTTTTTTTTATTTCCAGCTGTTTGACATAATGTTGATAGCTATGCATATTTTGTGTCTTTTTAAAAATGAAAAAAAAAAAACAAAACAAAAAAAAATAAGCAGGAGAATACGTTTTTGAAGAAGAGAATTTTTAGAACAGTTTGATAATGCAAATTATTTTTTCTCAATTGTTTGAGCAGCATTCAAGTTTTGAAAAATCTTGTAGAAGCCAATTTTTTGTAACTGTGGTGCAAATCTTGTGTTTTTCTTAGCCTGATGAAAAGTAGTATAGAAGCAATATTTCATACGTGGCATATGTGCATATACATATACATGTGGTCACACACAGAGACAACATGTGTGGGTGTATGTATGTATATATACACAGAAACACACACACACGATGCGTATGAAGTGAAAAGCTGACCTTTTTCCTATCTAGATTAAGAACCTATTTTAGACATTTGTTATGTTTTGTGAAAAGAATGTTCTATTTGAAACTACAAAACATTTAATTCTTACTGTATCTCTGGTTGTTTAATGGGAACGTTTCACATTTAATGGTAAACATGTGGAAGATGTTAGAATGTAGTAATTATTTAAGCAAAGTGTTCACCCATGTATTCCTGAGGTTTGCTTTGTGCCTCTTGAGTATTATTTAATTAAAGTGTTTTAAGTTTGCAGAATCTTTGTTACTGTACCAGGTATGTGGGTGAACATTGAAAATCGAGGGGAACTTTTATAAAGCAATGTAAATATTCAACCGTAAGGCTGTTCTTGCATAAAGACATCAGATTTTAATAACTACATTCTGAAAACATCTGTTGAATTTATAAGAAACACTACAGTAACTGTATAGATAGTTGAAAGCATTCTTGAAAATCCAGCTCTCTACTTTTAAAAGTTAAGTCTCTTTCATCAGATGTCAAGGGAATGGGTAATACAGTTTCTGTAAAATTGCAGATTTTTTTTTCTATGTATATGAAGTCAGTTAATAGAAAAATGTTTTTTTCCACAGGTTAATATTAATTAAGAAATAAAGGTGAAGATTTTGTGGCTTTAAAGATAGGATTTTCACCAGCAGCATTGAAAGATTATACATATATATATATACAGAAAGATATATATATATATTAAAAATGGAAGTGGTTTACAAAACCCCCAAAACGAGCACTGTACATGAGAAGTGAAAGCAAAAACTATATTTGCCATGTGTATTATATAGCAATCATTGGTGTTAATAGTGCAAATGTTTCCTTCTGGTACCAACCTATGTGTTTGAAAATTCCAAGAAGCATTGTTTTCAAAAAGCTCCCCTTAAGGAATGTAACTGGTTTATATGAGTAAGCAGTTACTGTATTGCACTTAAATGTTCTGTTGAAGGAAATGCAATTTTGTTTTCTGTAGAACTGTTGGTTGTAAACCATCTATAAACTGAAGCTAAAAATGCTCATATTTAAAGCTGGGATGAAAACTGGTATTTAACCTTTGTATCTTCTTAGGAATATCCTTTTTAGTGTATGAAAGGTGGTGGCACTATGACTTGATTTCGTTTTTTCATCTGAGCCACAGTCACCTCTCTCCTGAAGCAGCCACCATCCAAATGCACAAATATACTGGGATATGTAGAAACAAATCTAGAAGAAACAGAGAGCTTATATTTTTCTCTGAAATCCATCCTTTCTGCAGTAAATGTACCACTTGAGTGAGATTTTAGACAAACACAATAACCATCTTATTACCATGTAATGTGTAAGAGTCGGAAACTAAAAAAGAAGGAAGAAAAAAAAAAGCGCCTCCTTAGGTTGATTTTAACGCTGCCCAGAAGAGTCAAAGGTTAAGGTTTAAACTGATATTGTCCCAGCCATTACTCATATGTATATAGTTACAAAAGTGACAAAACACTGCCTTTATATTATTTAGCAATATGTTGTAAATAGCATTATTAAGCTCTTTTTTTTGTAATAAAGACCCTTTAATTTGAAGATAGTACAATAACTGAACTGATAAAGTCAATTTTTGATTTTTTTTTAATTTTATTTTTTAGCTAGAGGCAATTTCAACTGTGGATTTTTTTTGTTGTTGTCTATTGTTCTGAAGACTTTGCATAATTTATTGGTTTAATTTATCCTAATTTATTTGATGAAGGTGTACAATTTTGTATTACCAAGGATGTACTGTAATATTAATTGATGACAAGATAAAACAATAAGACTCCCCTGTCCGTTTGGAAAAAAAGGTGCAGTAGACAATTGATTGAAAAAAAAAGTTACAATTCTAGCTTGGCAGCTACTAAATTTAAGATAAACACAGGAAAAATGTTTGGGGTGGGGGTGGGGGTGGATTTTATTTTGTGTGTTTAAAGCTTTTGTATACTCTCCAGACTTTTACCTTTTTGCTTTGTACCACTTAAAGGATACAGTAGTTCAATTGCCTTGTGTGCCTTCCATCTTCTCTAAACTGAATGTATGTGCAGTATATATGCAAGCTTGTGCAAAATAAAATATAAATTACAAGCTCATTGCCATTGTTTATATTTCTTTCCCAAAGTTTCTGTTGCCCTGTGTCAAGAGGTGGACCGCTGAACCTCTCTCCTGCAGCCAGGCTGTGCCTAAATCTGGAGTCCCTCCATGAAGGTTTCCTTTTCCCCCTTAGTTGGAATTATTTATTAATGAAACTGCCAGCCCTATTGCAAAATGGATAGAATGATTTATGTCAGCCAGTGTCCTACCTCCAGTGGTGGCTGAGATAATGAATGCTGTTTTGCGACAGTCTATCAAACAAGGAGTAACTCCCTGTGCAATACTGTGTCTGAGGCACAGACAGCCCTTGAAATTAAATGTGGCCAATGTGAGGTGGGAAAGTGCTTTTATTTATTATGTTTACTCACTTTCTGTGTGTACCTGCCATCACGGTGCCCTGCAACAGGGAGTTCCGCCAGTCGGGTGAATGGAGAACGATGCTTGTTTTGATGTGGTTCGTGTTTGTTCCTGGTGTCAGTTTTGCCCTTGTTAATGGTGATGCCCAGATCCCATCTCTGTTATTATAATCTATCACTCCCTTGGATCACTTCCTTTTCAAGCTGCATAATCACTGGCATTATACATAACTAATCTGCTCTTACACTTTTCCTTAAAATGAAAGTCTCATTTGATTATTGTTTTTCTCTAGTCCCTTGCTTTATATGTGTCTTCAAATTCTGGGGTTGAGTGAACCTTTGATCTACATTAATGTCTGCATTTCATATTGAGTGGTCTTTTTGGCTTAGAACTGGTGCAGATGGCAGTAAGATGGTAGCTTATTTGGATCACAAAACCATGCAAGAATCGTTACAAATATATTTTCATCTGAGATAGTTTATTCCCAGAATCTTCCCTGGTTCAGCCTCAAGATACTATAGATCTGAGCTGGAGGCTGAATCCAGTTTTAGCTGCACTGTACCAACCAAACATCTGTTGTATCTGCAACAGCAATCACAACTCCTGTGTGTTCATCCCACTGCAGTTGCGTTTGATGGGTCAGCATCAACACCAGGTATAAAGGAGGTCTGTGAAAGGTCACAAAATGGCATCTACATAACTGATAGTTATCAGTTATATACAGCAAAATCTCTGGTTTTAATGGAAAGAAATAGCCTTTCCAAGTCCATCCCCATTACCAATACAACCTACTAGAAGTATTTTCAGGTCAAAATACCTGACATGCTTTTTTTTTGCTTAAGGAACTGGCTCACCACAGCACTTACTAATTGTCCCTGTATTCAGGAGGTTGTATGGTAAGCAGGGTAGACTGCAGTGTCTGAAATGAGTGTGTCAAGGTCCCTGGCTTATCCACTCCAGAAAGCCTCCAGCCTTGAGGAGGTCCTCTGCCAATCTCAGCCGAGAGCAAGCACAGGCATCCCAGGATGGAGCTGCTGGGAAACCATGGAAATGCTTTCCTTGTCAGAGGGATGCCAGGAAGAGGGTGAGGAGACTAAAACCAGGCAATGGTTAAGCACGGCCCAGCAAAGCCTTACAAAGGCAGCTGCAGATGACATGGGAGGGCTCGTTTTAGTGTTGGCTATCAAGACTTAACAAGATGAAGGAGACGGAGGTCATCCTCAGGTGCCCAGTTAATGGCCCAAAGGATATGCACTGCATGGGTAAGTGCTGGCTCGCCCTGTCTCCTCATCAGTTTTTCTCTCATATATACTAGTTCTATGAAATACGTGAGTTGCCATTTTACCCTGCAGTGGAAAGCACACGGATCTCTAAATAAGAAATCCTAGCTATTGGCATCTCAGAATACTGCAGTTCAGAGCTAGACTGGAACTTGGCAAGTAGTCCCTGTCATTGTAGAGGGCCAAATCAACTTTCCCAGGCTTCAAGCACCCTGAAATGATCCAAATTCTGCAGATCTCGCCATCTGTGCTTGGAAATCCTCAGTTCCCCTAATACCTGGAATTTTTACAATAAGGAAGAGACTATGTTCTAGCTTAAAAATCACAAGGAAGACATTTGTCCCTGACCAAGACAAAATGAATAATATTCTGTCAGTGATACTAGCACTAGGAACTGGAGTCTTTTACACATCACATTACTGAGAAGACAAACGTAGAAGACCGCATTTTGTCATTCAAAAGCCTGAAAGAGTTAATTGCTCTCATTTTCTTGGTCTCTACCCTTATTTATGCCCACTCTAGGTCGTGCCAACACAATTTCTATGGAGATGATCCCTTCTGATCCAGTCTTTCCTCTTTGTTAGGAGGGAAAAGGAACTGATGGGTTTGTTGCAGCATATGACTGACAGCATTTAGGAAACAAGGGCAAACAAGTCCGTCACTCTTTGCAGTGGGTTACAGTGTCTCCCAAAACAGACAAATCTGATTTAGGTTTAAAAGATGGCACATTTTAAGAAGGCAATATGGAAAATAAATCTTTCCTAAAGCTTACTGCTGGCTGAATGGGGATGGAGGGCTCCTGTGGCATAACTGCTAGAGAAAAAGGGGGTGGGAGGGGTGGGAGGTTTGTTTCCCTGCATGGTCCAAGCCTCTGACCCTCCGGGCACGTTGCAAGGCCTGCCTGTTCTTCCAGCTTTTCAGTGGGCAGGGACATTTAGAGAAGCTGCCTATTAAAACCTGATCAATTGATGGGCACAGAAAATCCATCATTTGCTACAATGCTCATTTTTGTCTACAGCTTGTAAGCATCACTAACATACCTGTTAGTGAAAGAGGCGAAAGAAGTATCTTTTATTTACATATTACATTTTTTATAGACACTGAAATGAATTCTTGTTGGCTTAGGTTAGCCTGGCTCGCTCCAGAGCTGCAGAGCAGAGGGAGACACTGACTCTCATGCAGAGAAAGGACCCCCCCCCCCAACCTCTCTCTGCCCAGAGTCTGGGAGGCTGTGATTGCATTTCCATGAATAAATCCTAAGCGAGTGAATAGTGGTACTTTCCCATTTATTTGGGAATCAGTGTGAAACAAACAAACAAACAAACAAGCTATTTGCTTCACAACAAAACACATGAAAATGAACTGCTGTTTATGCTCAAAGGCAGTTAATTGCACGCACAGTTTAAATTTGTTCTTTAAAATAAGACTTAAGGTTGAGCTTGTAGCACAGCAAAGGAAGGGAGAAAAAAAAAATGAAAAAAGAGAGAAAGATGGCACAGATAGCTAAAGAAATACTACCAGCTCCAATGTAAATATGTTTGCAGTTTGCAAGAGACCTTCCAGTCAAGCAGCTGTGGGAGGCAACAGGGGAGAACGCATGAGAGGAAAAAGTCTTGTGGCAACAGTGGCCAGTTTCATTATGGCCACTGCCAGACTGTGAAACAACTCTGGGGGCTTGAAATCCTATTGCCTATTAAAACTGGGCATGACAGCTCTTTTTTATGCTTCACCAACCAGAGATGGAACTGTGTCCTAGGGGAAATAAGGAAAAATATTTATTACAAGTGTTTAACACCTTTTAGTACAAAACAACCCTAATATGCAGCACTCAAGGATAATTCATGCCAGCACATGTAAAACCAAGGGGAATCGCTTATCAGCTCAATAATTTGGTTAGAGCTTTTAAAGGAAGAGATGATGCTCCAGTCAAAACCCTGAGCCCAGATTTCTCTGAAGTGGAGGCACTTCAGTTTATTTTTTTTCATATTATTTTTACAGTTTCTCAGTAATTGACACAAGGCTCTAAGAACACACCCATCCCAGGGACTTCACGGCTGCCTAAGTTGGGCTGAAGAGGGGCTGTTCAGACTGGAGACTCACCTGCCCCTCATGCTTGATGAGAGTTGGCATCTTTAGCAAAGCTGCTGAACAGGTAGGGGTGGATCTTGCACAGCCCGTGAGGCTGAGGTTTATGCTGCTTTAAAGCCTTATTTGAAAGATGTGCACCCTGAGCTTTTCTTAGATTGCAAACAGCCTAGAAGTATAAGGACTTTTGGGTTAAAGGGTGCACTTCAAATCTTTCCCGAGACAAAACATGTGCTTAGAAGCAGCAAAATACAACCTGAAATTCACCACTTTCTGACACGAACCTACACATTACGACTTCTTGGCTTCTGCTGAAACCTAGAGCTCACATGGGGATGTCCGCTGCTCGCTGAGTGCCAGGGAGAAAAACCTCGAGCCCTTTCAAAGGGTTGAGCTCAAAGCTCTTCACGCTGCCGGCTGCGAGTCTCCATTTTACAGTGAACCGGGGACGAGGGACAGCGGCACCTCCTCCCCAGCGCCAGGCCCCTGCAGTTACTCATTAATGCCCGCCCGTTACTCGTTAACAGCCCGAGCAAGGCCTTCCTGCACAGTCCTCACAGTCCCCCCGGCTTTAGGTTGGGCAATCAGCACTCTGCCGCCGTTCCCACTTTATTTCCGAGCAGAAACCTTGTTTTCTGGCATTCTTTTGCCTCCCTGCGAGTGACCGGAGCCAGTATTTTCAAATAGTGTTCACCCGGCCATTTGCTTTCAAACAAACTGGGGAGGGGCTGGGGGGGGTGCAGGGAACAACCAAAGAGAGACTGGAAAGGCCCATGGTGAGGATCTCCCCCTGCCCATGAGCCAGGTTGCTCCCTCCTCACAGAATCACAGAATGTTAGGGGTTGGAAGGGACCTAGATCATCTAGTCCAACCCCCCTGCCAGAGCAGGGGCACCTAGACCAAGTCACCCAGGAACAGATCCAGGTGGGGCTGGAATGTCTCCAGAGCAGGAGACTCCACAACCTCCCTGGGCAGCCCCTGCCAGGCTCTGGCACCCTCACTGGGAAAAAGTTTTTCCTTGTGTTTCCCCTCAACCTCTTGTGCTCCAACTGACTCCCATTGCGTCTTGTCCTGTCACTGGATGACATTGAGCAGAGTCTGGCTCCATCCTCCCTACACTCACCTTTAACATATTGATAGACATTGATGAGGTCCCCCCTCAGTCTCCTCTTCTCCAGGCTAAAGAGCCCCAGCTCTCTCAGCCTCTCCTCAGCAGGGAGATGCCTCACTCCCTTCAGCATCTTGGTGGCCCTGCGTTGGACTCTCTCCAGTAAATCTCTGTCTTTTCTGAATTGGGTTGCCCAAAACTGGATACAGTATTCCAGGTGGGGTCTCACCAGTGCAGAGTAGAGGGGGAGGAGAACCTCTCTTGCCCTGCTGGCCACACTTCTCCTAATGCATCCCAGGATGCCATTGGCCCTCCTGGCCGCACGGGCACATTGTTGGCTCATGGGCATCCTCCTGTCCACCAGGACCCCCAGGTCTCTCTCTCCAGAGCTGCTCTCCAATAGATCAGCCTCCAGCCTGTACTGATCCATGGGGTTGTTCTTCCCCAGATGCAACACTTTACACTTCCTCTTGTTAAATTTCATTAAATTTCTCCCTGTCCATTTCTCCAGCCTGTCCAGGTCTCTCTGGATGGCAGCACAGCCTGCTGCTGTGTCAGCCACTCCTCCTTGCTGGTGTGCACCACTGGGAAGGGTTTGCTGCTTAAACAGTGATTGTGCCCTTCCAGAAATTTCCAGAGAATTCAGTAGACATTCAGAGAGGTGGCTGAGGGCTGAGGTACGGGGAAGTGTGGGTTGGCAGCCCAACTGCTGGCAAAAAAGCGGGTGTACTGTGATGGGGCAAGGGGCTCTGTCAGTTACAACCCTGTGCCCAAGGCCACAGAAGCTGCTCCTTACCCTGGTCAAAGGTATGAGGATTTGCATCCCATGGGCTGCCCCAAGTGGGGTCCAAGGGCTGCCAGAGGACAGCCGTGGCAGCAAGCCTCTGGATCCCCATCCACAGCCAGAAACTTCCTCAGGAGCAGGACAAAGCTGATGCCCAGCAGTGGGTAGCCCTGCCCTTCGCATGGCTCCCTCATAGAATTTCCAAATTTCAGCAACATTTTCATGTGTTTTTGGAGGAGGGAAGTAGAAGGAGAGGTGACTGTAGTTTGGACAAGGCAAATGGCACAGCAGCCCCAGCAAATAGGCATGTATGTCAGCCCCAGCAAAAGACCTGTCCAACTGCTCTGTCATTCTGGATGTAGTGTTATATCACTTGAAAAATTCAGGATTTGTCCCAAATGTGGTACTCTTGAATTTTTTTTTTCCTAATAGATAATATCAGTAATATTCTGCTATTATTATTATTATTAACCATAACGAATTTTATTCTACCATAAATATAAATGAAGTGTGTTTATCCTTAATCTGATTTCTAATGACCTGTAAAGAGGATCAAAAAAGTGCAAGATAGCTATAGAGCAGGGGAGAAAACAGCGGGGGGAGGGTGGGGCGGGTGGTGATGTCAATGGGTGGGGGGCAGTAAGGATTTTGACTGCAAAAGAAAGAAAATTATCCCAATTCTAGCACTGCTGGAAAAACGTGAAAGTTATTGCCACACAAAGAACCTCTTGAACTGCTCTGCCTTCCAAAATTTCTACTGCACTCTGCAGTTACTTGTGTATGGCAGAAGCAGCATCTTTGTATTATATGAACAGTCTGCTTCATAATCAAATACCATCTGTCGCTACATCTGAACTTGTTTTCAACATCTGTGCGTTCTGGTCTTAACAAAGCTTTAAAAACTAATTCAAAAACTTTCACAGATCACTGGCTAAATATGTACATTTACCATCTTTCATATTGGTTTAAAATATTTCTTCTATAGCTGCATCCCCTTGGCTGGGAATAGTTAAGATGTATACACTGAGTTGCTTTATTAAGCTTATTTTCTAATGGCCTTGGGTAGCCAAGTGCAAAAGAGGGACACTTGCTCAGGCACCGAGAGGACCCATCATATTCTTTCTTGGTGCCAATACAGTCCCTTTCTGCCAATGAGAAACCTGAAAGTTGATCAGCTACCATACCCCAATTACTCAAAATGACACTACAGATAAAACTGCAACCAAGGGGAGAATCAACTGTATGGCTTATATGCTGCTAAAGTGTGTCTGAACAAATGGTGAAGTAAAATCATGAGAGCCCTCAGGAGGATAAGTACGTTGTTACTTTGCACATGCTTCAGAAATGTGAAGTACATCTTTACAGAACTTTTGGCCAACCCCCTGGCAGATGTTGACCAGTTTTGCTTATGTATACATCAGTTGCAGAACACTAAAACAGAGATTGGAAATTTTAATTTAGTCAAGGCAGTTGGGCTAAAATGATGGCTTTTGTTGAAACCATTAAATAGAGCTGCCTAATGAAGTACAGTACAGCACTGGCAAACCGAGCCCTGATGAAATGCAGCAGCTTCCAAACTGCAGCCCTGCAAAGGGGAAGAAGGAAGCTTGCAAGTCTTTAACTGAAGTGGAATGGCGACAGACCTTGTAAAGCTGCGTTTGATTTTGTGTTTGAGGGCAGATGCACTTGTACATTATTGCCCTGACATTTTAACCATTAGTTGGAAATGTGCCGTTGCAGTTCCTGCCATATATTTCTCAATCCTATTTGTTAGAAAGTGAGCTAATAGACAGTGTGATGAAGTGATCATAAATTCACTTTCAAAGGGCATTTGGGTTCAGAGCCTAAAGATTGAATATGGCAAATTCTTAGGCACGGGGAAGAAGGTGGGGGCCAGGAGGGTCATTCTCACTGATGGGTTCAGTGATTGATTCCACTACAGAACTAGATTTGCCCTTTACTTGGCTGTTTAACACAGAATAGCTATAATAGGTTCCTGATCCATTATTCCTCTTCCTTCTAGGGTCACTATGCAGTTGAAAGAAAATATCACCTTGGCCGTAATAAAATAAACTTTAACATTATCAGGTGTTTGGAAATTGGAGGGTGCCTGATTGCTTTATATAGGATACACACAAACACACACACAAAGGGTTAGAATATAATCCTCTGTGCCTCCTCTGACAAATGGTTATTACCATTCAGCATTGGTTTTTTGATCATGCAATAATATGGTGTCATACATGTCCACACAGCCTTGAAATTCTTCTTACTATACATAGCCTTCCAAAAATCACACAGAGAATGCTGCTTTTTTGATGGTGATTAGCAGCATCTTTTTAAAGATAGGTAGCTTAGAACAAAATTTGCTTTGAGAGAGCAAAACATTCCCTGAAATGCAAGATGAAAAGGAGTGTTTTAGCATAAGGCATCCCCAAAATATTTTCAATAATGAGGATAGACTTACACTCCATTTCATTGCTTTATGGGCTATATAGAATAAAGTAAGTGGCATTGTAGTTAAATGTTTGTCAGCATTTCCCTTGTAAATCCTGGTTTTCCAGAGGGTTGATCTAACTTGCCAATTTCAAATCACACTGGGTTAACACTCACTATACACACTGTCAGCCCAGATGCAAATTTCTGTTGTTGTTATTACCAAAAAATAAAATCAAGAGAAGCTGCTGTTTTTTAGTTCATGGCACAAGATAATGGTTTGGGGTGGAGGGAGGGTGGGTGGGGTTTTTTGCCCTGTTGTTCCTAGTTGGGATTTTGTTGTTGAAACAGTCCAATTCACACAGGTTTGTTTTGAAAGGAATGTAAAAGGAAGTTAGAAGATACTCAGAAATACGAGAGACACCTTCTGCACCCCCAAAATCTGCACCATCACACAACGGGCACAGGAGAGGACAGGACTTCGTGCCTGCAGTCCCAAACAGCCTCTGCTGACAATAGAAGGGGGGTGCCTCCTCCTGACAGTCCTTGCTGTCCCCAGTACGACTCGGGCCCTGGGGGGGCTGCAGGATGAGGAGGAAGAAGAGAAGGAAAGGAAAAGGTCAGCAGCCATCACAGACTGGCTCTCTCAGATGTGGATCAGAGAGCACAGCAGGCTGAGCAGGAAGAGCTGCTCTCCTCCATGGATAGAGTGGGGACCATGCAGGTGAGGAACACAAGCTAAATCAACAATACTTTTTCTGTCTGTTTTGTTTGTTTTCCCCTTCACTTTTAATTAACTTCTTTTTCAAACTTAAAAAAAAAAAACCAAACCAAAACAGTGCTGAAGCATTACTCTCCCATTATTGCCTGAGTCTAACAATTGTTTGGTTCTGTTAACTTCCAGCCCTGTGAGGCACTGGCATGGAAGTCCAAACTAAAAGCAGACTGACATCAGTGTAGTGCAGTAGTACGTTGTCAGAGTAAGTGGAGAAATAGGCCTAAGGCCAAAGAGCTGCATCAAGGAGCAGTAAACTTCTAGATGTTTCCAAATCTAGAGGGTTTCCTTCAAGAAAAGAAATGGGGACCCCCTGGGTGAACAGTTGGCAACAGATGTAGAGGATAAAAAGTGGCAATATCATACTCTGGCTGCCCAGAGAAAGACAAATTAGACAACATGTTCATATCACTTAACAGATATCCAAAGGTCTTGTAGTACTTTAAAATCAATTGTTCAGCTGATGTGACTAGCAGTGCTGAGAGTGGTGGGGTTTATTTTGCTTCTGTTGGAGGTGTTGAAAGTATGGCTTTGAGATTTTTGGTGCTCTGGACTGAGAGACTAAGGTCAGCAGAAGACACTATGACATTAGAAGAGTTATAGCAGTTTATATAGAGTGAGGTTTCAGTCTGCTTACAGCAGCAGCAAGTTCCATTTATAACCCTTTGATCGTGTAACTTCCTCCAAGATCTGCAGCAATCAGAGCTACCCCATACACCACTTTAGCATAGAAAACAAGGCCCATAGTATTCCCCACCTGGAAAAATATTTAGGTAGATTCCACTTGGAAACAAAAGGCAGATCCCTGTCTACTTAAAGTGAAGCTAGAATGCCTCTTTGTTTTCTGTTTTTGTTTTATATATAAATGCAAGCCCCAAATTTCCATGTATTGATGCATTCCAACTCAAAATTCAAGCTTCAAGATGAGAGGACCCCAGCTAAACATCAAGATTTTTCCACACAAAAATAGAAACTGGATTTTCTGCCTATGTAATACATATAGCAGATAAAACCAATAATACCTTATCTCCTCCCATGACTTCCTGGCCAGAAGCAGCAGCAATATATATGAAGTTATCAATTGTCTGTTTATAGGATTAAGTAAGGAATAGCTGAAATCAGTCTTTGCTTTTATTTGACTTTAATTCACCCAGTCATAGATCTGTGTGGTAACCACATGTAATAAAGTAATAATAACAATAATAATACAGCTTTGCTCTTTTACAGCATCTTCTGTTGAAAGCTATATCCATGTGCTTCACAAACATTACTCTTGTATCCATTCCTTCAATTCCTTTACTTTCTCCTCAGCTTTATCTGTAGAATTTGCAGGCATATGACAGCAGGGATAGCCTTACAAATAAACTAAGGCAGGATGCACGATCACACATTTCTCATGTCAATAAGTCACATCATGGAAAGGTGACAGGAGATGTAGATGGGGTTGAAGTTTGAGACTCCCTGGAACAGCAATACTCTGTCTATAGTTATATGGTAGCTATCTCACTAAACAGTTACAAAACAAATATGAAATGCTAAAAAAATACTGCTACAATTATTGTCTTCAGTGTCCTGAACCAGCTTCAGAACAAGGAAAGAAGAGGTTGTTTGCTCCAGGAAATTAATCCCTGGAAGCTTAGCCTGTCTTCAGTAGAAAACCTTCTAGGGTGAAATCCCCTCCATGTGGATAGCCAGTACAAAGGCCATACACCACAAAGCTCGTGGTAATTACTTCTTCCATATCAGTGCTTTAATTTAAAGGGAAGCAAAATTTAAAAGACAAAGAAACCACCTGAGAATGCACAAAATTAATGCAAGTAGGCAGATTTGGAAGAAAAATGCATAGTAAAGAGGTATTTTCTAAACGAAAAGTGCTGTTGAGCAGGAAAAATCCTGACCTTCCACCACTATCAGAGGCCTTACTTGTCTTGCATTGTGTTAGGTTTGAATATTGTCTCCAGAAACAAGACTGTCCCTCTACAACTAAGGAGCCATTTCCTTTGCTGAGCACTGCAGCACCACCACCAAACTCAAATCCAGGCTCGAATGAAACACAAGTGAAGCGCTGGGAGCAGGATGGATAGGACAGGGAAAGGGGAACAGGCAGTGAACTCCAGTGAAGGACCAGGAGGAATAGGAGACCTATGGCCTGCTACTCCATCCATAAAATGCAAACAGTGGTATGTATCTCCCTGCACTAAGTGTATTGAAACATGCTGTGTAAACGTTAAGATTACTACCAGCTATTACCCCTTCAGTAATTTCATTCTGCCCTCCTTCTTTCCTCAGTATGACAGTGACTGCAGCACTAGCTCAGTAATTGGATATTCTCATGCCTCAGATTCCCTGGTATTTAATTTTTATATAATTCTCAGAACCTATCACATATTTGTTTTGATTTATTCAATATTGATCCTTTCTCTGACTTTCGAGCAGCTATCACCTTCCCCGCCTGTTCCCAGGGAATCTGCCAAGCCAGCAGTTTGTGATTTTGTCATAATACATGTGTTTCGTTCCCCGAGTGGCTGTCACGAGCTTCTGGATCTCACAAATGTTACATCCCCTCTTTTTTATTCACAAGTTCTGTATATTAAATGTTCCCAGAGATGGGCTTTTCCCATGTGGAGAAGGAAGGCTTTTTGTATCAGTTTGCAGGCTACAAATCTAAGCCTGGCTTGGTGGAGAAAGAGGGATGATTTTTCCTGGATTTGAATAAATGCTCTTATACTGTTTTCTACAACACACTATGCATACAAGAGGAGAAAAAAAGAAAGCTGACTGAGGAGAACTTGGGGCAACATTTTCTGATGTGTGTAGGTGTGACTGGGGCATGTTTGTTAGCAGACACTCGTTATTTTACTTGCTTGTGGCACAACTTACCCAACCAAGCACCTCCCTCACTTCAGAAAACTGAGTTGAGCTATTCTAAACTGTTCTGTTAGAGGTGGTCTGCTCCAGCATGGCCATGACAAGAAGGCCACATACCAACAGTCAAAGCATCATCCAGTTAGGAACTGCCTCTTTCCAAAGGTGAATAAAGTGAAGCCCATCCTGCCCTATGTTAAAGGCACAACTGGCAGACCAAGGGAAGTGTTCATCCTCCTCTATTCAGCTCCATCTGGAATACCACCTCTGCTTTTGAAACCATGGAAGTCAAAGAGGATATTGACAAACTGGAGAGAAAAAAAAATAAACAGAGATGACATTACCTGGCAAGTTAGTTATAGCTGTACACAGAGCAGAATGCCAAACTAGATGACATCCAGGGGTCCCTTACAATTCATACTTCTATGGTCAAAATGTGTAATGGAAGTTCAAAGGAACCTTTTCAAGGAGCCCTCTGAGAGAATATACATGTACACACTAACAGAGTGAGAAATCAAACAGGGTTTCCAATACAAACAACTTCTCCGGATATTTTGCCATCAAAGTCAAACTTCTATGATCTCCACAGGCATTTGAAAGATGAAGTATGTTAGAATATAGCAGTCTGAAAGAATAGTCCCAGTGCTGTTTACATTCAAGTTTTTAGCCCTCCCTCTCCATAAAATTATTGTAGCGTTCAGGAAACTCCCAGCTTTCTGCAGCTTTGACCTAATTTTCCCTCCAAATCTTTTTTTTCCCCAAGCCGTCTTACTTGTGGCAATTTTCTTTCTTTCTAATTCCATATCCCAACATTATTTGGGGATATTGGCATTTGGGGTTTGCCTCTATGCCATCTTGTGTAAACCCTAGAGCTGGCTCTTTATCTCCAGTAATTTTCACTCAGAGCAGCCTTAGGAATAATTGGTTAATTAGAGGCATATCCTTGCGTGCTGTGTCCATTCTGACAGCATGCAGGGGGAGCAATGGTGGAAGAATCTGTCCTTTTCTGTGGAGAGATATCTTTTGTCTGTTTGTTGTACAACCCCAGGCAGCTTACAAAGTAAAAGATGGGTTTGCACAGGGAAATTCAGGTATTGGGCTGACTTTTGCATGGATTCTTTTCAATAAACGTTTTGCTGCAAAACCATTTCTGCTATTGCGTCCAGTGTCACCAGGGAACTGTTCAGCATAAACACCTCCTGAGGAACTGTTCCAGAGTCTAATGCCAACCTGAGACAGCTGCTGATGCTGAACAACATCATCAAGGGCCCACTGTCCCTTCCTGCCACTCCTCCTCCTTCACTACCAGTGAAAGAACTATGAAAAGACCAAGAGCTGGTGTACAGCCAACAAGAACTAAAGATCTTGCAGCTGGTTGTACCACCTGTGCCTTGTGAAATTCCAGCCAAAACAACGTCCTCTCCCTCCCCTCAGATAACCCCTTTATTAAAGAGAAGGGCATACCATTTGATAACTTTATAAGCAGGAGTGCCACGTGCACAGTGGCAGTTTTGGAAGGCAATTGATCCCACTGTCACCAGCAGCTCTGGACAAGTGACCATCTTTTGTCCGTGTGCAGGGACACTCTGGGTGAGCCGTCTAGTACGTTCAAATCCACATGCAACGTGGAAGCCACATTGTGCCAGATATATATAGCTGTTCAATGCCACCCTGCTGAGCAAGTGCCAGGGCAGATCACATGGTGCTTGCTTTATTTGGGCTGGTTTGAGGGAGATGTACAGAATCCATGAGTGAAAGCGCTGATACATGCTACTGTGACACAAAAGGAAGAATCCTTCACTTAGGGCCATAGAGCAAATCCAGTGTTCTGGATTCCCCCATTAATATCAAAGGTCACTATACCTATGTAATCAGAGCACAGTGTCTTAGAACATGTTCTGGGAGGGGAATTTTACTTGAAGAACACTAGAAATTAATCTACAGCCATTAGCTGACAATATTCTCCAAGTGGCAAAATGTTAAGCTTATTTGTTTTTATCTTTTAATAGTAATTAATGTTTTGATTATTAATTTTTATTTTAACCAGACTAAAAATAGGAGGAGAGTAAAGTTAAGATGGCAATTCAATCATGTATGTGTTTCAATTTGTGTTTTCACAATGTAGCATGAGCTTACACTTTTGTCCCGCTTGTGTCCATGTCATTATTTAGATTCAGCACTGAAGGGTGCTAGAGAGAAAAAGACCCCAAACAAATATTTGTGGGTACAACCAGGGAATTGGTTGTGATTACAGTGCACACCCTGGTGACACTAATGAGAGGAGAGATACTTTACTTTTCATCGACACTTGGTCCAAAGAGTCTCCTGATGCTAGCAGCAGCTCTGCCTTCAAACATGTAACTGACCAGCTTTGACTCTTTTTAGTGAAGGGCAACAGCATTCATATGCAGTGGCTTATTGGAAAATATCAGCATAAAGCTTTTTAATCCAATTAAAAACATCTGGCACTAGAGTGATCCAGCTGGCAGCCTATGGATCCATACCTAGGTTGTGGAACGGCTGTGCCCATCCCACCATGGTTGCCTTGGCAGAGACCAAAAGCAGCTTCTAGAGAACCTCTGCTGCATCTCTGTCCAGCCAGGGTTTCTAGACATCACCTGGAGGCAGGGTTGATGCCCAGCACACAGGTGGAGGCTGGGAGGGTAGGCACCTCTTGTGCCTGGCCCACAGCAGGAAAACGTGGGCTAGAGGCAGGACAACCAGCTCCTGTACCTGAGAAGTTTGGTTTTGCCCTCTATGAATGAGCTGGAAAACTGTTGCCTATTAGAAGCCCATCTCTTTTTGAGAGTCACCCAACATTGTACTAGAAGAACTGGGAATGCTTTTAAACCAGCCTTGGATCTTCCTAACAGTTTCTAACAAAAGCCACAGAAATGATTGGCTTTGCAGAGTGGTACCAAGAGGAAATACACCATGACCTTCATCAAAAAAAAAAAAGAAGTACCACTGATACAAATCCTATTCTTTCTCTGCTTTCCTTACAGAGCTAAGTGAGGCGCAGGAATCATCAAATTAAATGGCTGGGTCAGCTTAATGTAATAAATCTATTAGTTCATATCATCATATATTTGATTTATACTACCCTAGACAATTACTAGCATGTCATTTCTTTGTTTAGGGATTTTTAATTTGGAAGTGTTCTAATCCTTAGTGTCAGCTGTTCCTGGTGGGTGATGACATATCTACTGTGAGTGAAACATTCTGATGACATATAGAGTGCAGGAATCAAATGTCATAAGCATAAATATTTAAGCAATAAGACATGACAGGTAGAGCATTTCTTGGCGATTATCACACACCTCGGGTGGTGTTATGATGAGGCATTTGTCCAAAGGCCAACTGACTTTAACACACTAAAAGTAGCATGATTGCCTGGAAATGTGCTGCTTTAAGTGTCTTACTGACATTTTTCCTTCTCTTGATGATTTCTTCACTTTCCAATGGGAGCCCCAAGGAATTCCCATTTCCTTCCTCCAAGACAGGGAAACTTAGACCTTAGAAAGATCTCAGCACCCAGAGAAACCTGGAAAGGGAGTGTGAATAAAGATGGGCCTAAGCCTTAACAAAATACATGCACTGCCCACATTCACAGTCCAAGGGTGGCACTGAAATAGCAGGACTGGCATGTCCTACTGTAGCAAGTGCCTTCTGAATCAAGCAGATGTAGCCAGCATGACAATGAGGAACCAAGCAATTTCTTCAGCAACATTCAAGCTACAGACAACATTTGAGGAGAAAATACCATATAGCCTTCACATAGAAGTTGCTTTCTATAGTTAATTGCTCTGGTTTAACAGCATTAACTTTTCTGTGGTTGACCTAACGGTATGCTGTGAAATATAGAGGGGCTGGTCTTGACTAAAAGTAACATATAAAATACATATTCAACTTCAGTTCAGTCCATCCAATATTACCAAAAGCAATAAACCAGCCCAAATCCACTACAAGCAACTAGACCAGTCACACCTCTGGAGCCTTAGTCTCTTGGGCTACAGGAATAGGTTTGTTCCTGTCTTGACTGTATTATATTAAATAGAGCATTATACACAAAAATAAATGTTGTCAATCTTCAATGCCTATTGTAGTTTTTTCCTACTGGCTTGTTCTGTAAGAAAGGAAACATACAGAGGAGTTTCCTGATTTGGCCAGGTCTCCACCACCCATGGTGATTTCTGCTGTGATCACAATACCTCAGCTTTTTGCATAAATACTCAGCTGGTCTTGATACAAGTAGGTGGAAGAATCTATATACACGTGTAGTGTATCTTACTGAGAAAAATTATGAGCCACATTCATAGTGTGAGATTTGCTTTGTGAAGCCAATTTTAGGCATAACTAACTCCCTGAGCAGCTCAGTTCCTTGCCAATGCACAAGCAGGGCCTGCTTTTTATTTCACAGATTTCAAAACTGTGCTTAAATCTGGGGCATGAATTGAAAGGAAAATCCCATCTTTTTGCCCCAACAACCACAGAGCTCAACTGAAATAATGAGTAGTGGCAGTAGCCATGGCAGTATTTGCCCTCCCCGAGACACTGATGTCTCTACACAAATCACAGGATAGCATTAAGGTGCCTCATTTTTTGGCTAAGAAAGAGCTATTGTCTCTGGTCCTCCCACTCTTCCTTTGTCTCTTGTAGCTCCAGAACAACTTTACACCAAGCTGAGTGGTGCTGTTGATAGGCTGGAGGGATGGGATGTCATCCAAAGGGACCTGGATAGGTTGAGAGAAGTGGGCCCAGGGGAACCTCAGGAGGTTCAACAAGACTAAGTGCAGGGTCCTGCTCCTGTGTCAGAACAACCCTCACTATCCATCCAGGCTGGGGGATGAGGGGCTGGAAGGCAGCTCTGCAGAAAAGGACTTGGGGGTGTTGGTGGATGAGAAGCTGGACATGAGGCAGCAGTGTGCACTGGCAGCCAAGAAGGCCAATGGCATCCTGGGCTGCATCAGAAGTGTGGCCAGCAGCTGGAGAGAGGGGATTCTGCCCCTCTGCTCTGCTCTGCTGAGACCTCAGCTGGAGCCCTGCATCCAGTTCTGGAGCCCTCAGCACAGGAAAGACATGGACCTGATGGAGAGGGTCCAGAGGAGGGCACAAAGATGATCAGAGGCTGGAACAGCTCTGCTATGGGGACAGGCTGAAGGAGCTGGGGTTGTTCAGCCTGGAGAAGAGAAGGCTCCGGGGAGACCTTAGAGCACCTGCCAGTACCTGAAGGGGCTCCAGGAAGGCTGCAGAGGGGCTGTTTCCAAGGGCCTCTAGTGAAAGGATGAGGAGTAATGGGTTTACATTAGAGAAGAGGAGATTTAGACTGGATCTCAGGAAGAAGTTCTTTCCCTTGAGGGTGGTGGATCAGTGGCACAGGCTCCTCAGGGAGGTGGTTGAGGCCCCATCCCTGGAGCTATTGCAGGTGAGGTTGGCCAAGGCTCTGAGCAGCCTGCTCTAGTTGAGGGTGTCCCTGCTCCCTGCAGGGGGGCTGCACTAGATGACCTTTGGAGGTCCCTTCCAGCCCTAAACATTCTATGACTCACGCAAACCAAAAACATCAGCAGCACTCAGCATTAGCAGCCTTTACCATTCAAATCACAGGAAGGCCAATGGGACCACCTCACCCAACAAAGTGATGGAAAAAACACAGAGACGGAAAAGACACCGGCAAAGTTTTCTTTGTGATCATTGTTTAACACTGTGAGTAATTAAATATTAATGAAAGTGTATGCTACTTTCATTTTGTGAGCAATTTAATTCAATTAAAAATAAATGGATCTCCTTGGCTCAGTGGATATACTGATATTCAGCACTGTCCTTAACTTAGTTTCAACAGCATTTAACTCAAGCACAACACAAAGTACAGTGACTGAACCGTAGCCCCCAGCTAACATCATTAACTCTTTCAGTCCCAGCGGCATGATTCTGTCACCCCACTGAACCAACAACAGCCTCTCCCAGGGAGTATTGGCTATGCTGTTTAACTTGCAGGAGCAGTAATTTATACCCAGTGTGTTAGCAAAGCAATCTTGCACTGGGGCACTGTTTTCTTGAAAGGAAGTAATTTCAGAAAGACTTAGCAGGCCTGCATGGGTCTGAATCTACTAGCATGCCGTGATCTGGTTAAGTAATATATCTGGGAACTTCATGTCACATAATGTAGAACTATTCTTTTATTGCACTGAAAGAGCTGTTTTAGATTCCCTCTGAGCCCATAGGCCATGTCTTTCTGATAATAAGAGTGTTATCAATGCTTTAATATTGAACTCAAATCTCTGCGTGAGAGAGCATCTAAGAGCTATTACTCAGTGCTGAAAGCAAAACCCAACTGTTCTGAATGGGGAGGAAAATGCCAATCTGTTGACAAAAAGTTAAACAGAGGTGAAATCTAAACTCTGGCCAACATTTTACAGCCTTAACGCATTGTTAACTTTTCATCTTATCTGTCAGGAATAGGAAACTAATGTTTAAAAACAATGTATTGCTTTTACGGGCAAGGTCAGCATTTGTTAGCTTTCAGGGTTATGCTGAGCACAGTCAGCCAGGGCTACACAGAAAGAATTGCTCCAGCACCCATGGGCTGAGGTCTTCCAAAAGCTAAAAGAGTACAAACCAATTTCACTCTTTTTTTTTTTTTTTTTTTTTTTTTTTTTTTTTCCATGCAGCCACAGGAGCAACGCTCTGACTTTTTTTATTTGGCCTCTGTTTTCAGTGTCAACGGTGACTGGAGGTTAACACCTTTCAAAGGTGCTGTGGAACAAACCCAGGGCCAAAGAAGCCATTGCTGCATTTTGCTTTTTGGGGAAGCTCGAGTTCAGGGTCACTCTGCTCTCTTCCAGGGGCGAGGTCCAGCTTTGTGCTCCTGCCCCTGGACAATGCCGGGCTTTGTTCGAGCAGCAAAGCATCCTTGCTCAGCCATGCAGTTCCCAAGGAGCTCTGTAGGTAAGATAATACAGGGGAAGTGGAACAGAGAGTCATTCTCTGCGAGAGACATGCAAAGACCTCTTTGGGAAAGCACAGCTCAGGGATGTGTTCCCTGTATGCTTTTGTATCAAGCAATACCACCTCATACACTCATTTGATCCATGGGACAACTGCATGGACTAGAAGATCACAACGTTGTTAGAAAAAAACCCTGCTTGCAATATCCACTGCACAGCAAAGAGGCCAACAAGAGAAAAATAAATGAGTTTCAAGAAAAAAAAATAATAAAAAGCTTTCATAACATGTGCTGCTAGGGTGAGTTTTTGTGGATATTTGAAGAATGGAGAAGAATTGGTATAATTCACACTGAAAAATATATATGTTTGTGATATCATTAAGAATATTCCTGGCTTACATGCAGATAAGCAAAATAAGATTCAGTGAAAAAAGGCAACACAGCATGACTTGGGTGATACAACGACATAGAAAAGCTTATAAATTGCAAATATTCAAAAATTAACAGCTTTTGAATGAGTTGTAGAACCAACTTTGCTTACAAAAAATACTTAAATACAATCATAAAGATTGTAAAGAAAAACAAAGGAGCCGAACAAACAAAAAAGCACAGAAGGTCTCATTATATCAGGTAAAGAATTTGGGATGAATTATTTGACCAGCTCTAAGGGAGGTATGTTTTGTACCTTCTGCCCCATGTGCTTGGAGACTTCCCAGCTTGTTTTAATCTCTCTGAGCAAATGAGAGCCCTCAAGGCTCATTAGGGCTATTTACACAGTTCTTAACTGGAAAAAATTAGATCTGCAAAAATGAATAAATAAATAAACTGATGTGAGGTATGAATTGGGAAGTCATGTTTAAAATCAATTTCCAAGTCTGCTAGTGACAATAGATCTCCCTGGGACTACTTCAAAGTAATAGCCTTGAAGAGAAAAGTGGGGGGGAAAATATTAAAAGAAAACAACAAAAAAAAAAGGTGAAAAAACAGTAGGAGTTAAAACTAGGGTTCATGAAAAATCTGGGATACCAGAAACTGTAACAAAACATAAATACAGCTCAGAGTAGAAGTGAATATCTTCTAAATCTGAGATTTAAAAGGACTTGCAACTCAGTAATGGCTCTTCAAGAGTGCCCATTTTTCTGATCTTTTGCTCTTTATTTGTAAAGGTAATGGCACCTTATTTTTCCTCCAGGTTTTTGGTCCTGTTTCTCTAAGAATGGGCTATCTCCTGTCGTGAATGTGCTCTCCCATGGTTACTAAGGGAGAGAGGCAGGGACTCTTGTTACATGGGTCTAGAAGAGCTTTTACAATCACACTGATCTTGCAGGCATGCAGGTGCAACTACTCATGGCCAGCCAGTTCCTGCCATCCATATACATATGTTCCTTTGAATGGCAGCTTGTACCTACCCACCCACACCAAAATAACATCTATCTGATTAGCATAGCACCTGTACCATCCACATTTCCCAGTGCTGAACCACTCCTTGGGAAGCAGGCCCAGGCTTCTAGAAAAGAGAGGGGGCAAAATGGATGCTGCAATAGAAGCTGCAAACTACCAAGTGGCCAATTCAATTCTGCACATGAGAAGGAGAGTATCTTCCCATCATTTTTCTTCCTAGATGGTGTGATTCCACACCAAGTGTTCATTCTTAGCCCAAAGAAGGTTTCATTCCACCCAGTTGCACCTCTCCTTCTAAGCACATTGCCTCTCTCTGTGGATTTTATTGCTGTCAGTTTGGCTCTCTGCACTCCCTCAGTACTGACACTTGCTCAGATCCACCAGCACAAACTTTAGACATCACCCAGTAATAAACCAGGTTTGTTTTTCCAGCAGTCCTTGGCTTCAATGATAGTATTGTCCATTTCTTCTGCTTACCTTCACAAGGCTTACATACCAAGTAGAGTGGAATAACTGAAGAACATTTGCTTGCAGCATCCAACAAGTCAAGCTTATACCCAGACATTCTCCACAGGTGCCAAATGTTTAAGTACCAGAAGCTCTTCATTGAGAATTCATCACATCTTCAAGAGTGTATTTAACAAAAAAATCACAAATTTCCAGTAGTATGTGAATAATAAGATACAAATAGGATAACATTGTTCAGCATTAACTATTAAACGTGGCCTGTAGCTGTACCACCCTGATCCTGACAGCTCTCACAAGTTAAAGAAGACTCAACTCTAACCAGGACTTGGACAAAAAGCCTCTAAGGAAAATAGAAATGCTACAGAAGATAATTTTGCATTTCAGTAGGACAAAATGACACAAAGAGTTTCTGCTTGTTGCAGAGTGTTGTAGCTGGTGGCTTTTGTAGGCTCTTCCACTTCTTGGGGCAAGGGTGTTGCCTGCAACATTCCTCCTCAGTTATGAAATTACTTCCCACCTCTCAAAACTCTCCTCTGCGATTTCCACAGGACAGTGGAAAAATTTTCCCATTTAGCATGGGAAATGTCCCATGCTAAATTATCAAGTGCTGAGTCTGTATGAACTCAAATAGCTGCTGCTCTTCACTCCAAAGGTAATCGCATTTCCACAAGTGGGTAAAGAATTTCCTATAGATATAAAATCTATTATAAACTTCTTGGGATCTTTTGAGATAACATATGTGTAAAATACTACTGTTAATATACTACTAGAGCTCAGAAAATAATTATGTGAAGAAGAGATGGCAAAAAAAAGAAAAATCTGGGCTTTTTTGTCATTGATTTTTTTGTCTCGCTCACCCCTTCCCAGTAAAACCACAACTTGAACACATCTGCAGAATTAGATATTGGGATTCAGCTTCATATTGTTTGAAAACTGGAAGTGTTTTTCCCTCCAAACAGCCCCTTCAAAAGCTTTTGAGCTTCAGGTCTGTTACCTCAAAAGGCTTTCAGTGGGAAAAGTGACACTCAAACCTTTTCCCTCATTGACAGTGATTACCCTTCTTTCCACTGCTTCTCTTCCCATACCTGGGCTTGTGGTGAAAACTCACTGTGCCTGCTGTAAGGAAATGTTGTTACGTGCTGACATTTACCAGGTGACAACAAGATCAGGTCAGGTGTTTGATACCCAGGTCTTTGCATGTAATTATCAGGTAGTATTACAGGTAGCTGATGCTCAGCACATTTCAAGGAGTTATGATGAAGCAGTTCCTTTACTTCTCTAATCTTTTTTTTTTTTTTCAATAAGATTTTTATAGGAAGGTAGAATTTTATTCCTAATACTACACGTCTCATGGTCAAAGTCAGGGGTTGCTATTTATTTTTTTTTAACTAAAAAAAAAGTGAATAAGCAATGAGTGGCTTTGTGAGCCCAGAAAGGTCAGTCACTCATATCTCTGAGTGGTAAAATATTCTATGAGGTTTTGATATTTGTCACCAGATTTCTTCTCTGATGTTAGCAGATCAATCTCCTTTCTCCAAATCTTCTTAAAACCTCAAACGAGTGCTGCTTTCAACTCTTGAAAGAAAAAGCTATCCACTTTCTGCTTTTTCTTCTATGTCCAGAAAACAGTCCAAGAGAAGCTTCTTAAATCAACGAGAACCTTCACTTGGGATTAGAATATCAGCCTGTGGATCTGACCAGACCGGAGTTAAATTACATTTCAAAACAACATTTTAAATACTACAATCACCATTTCTGAGTCTGTTTGGTTTTCTTTTAAGCTCAAAAACTTTCTGTCGTTGCAGAGTTGCCGTCTTAAGTGTAAATCTAATCTAAATATTTTCCAACAGAGGGAAGAAGAATAAGGAGAGAAAAAAAAAAAAGGAATAATAATAATAAAAAAAAAACCTTAAAAACCCAAACCGAAAGCTGAAAGCTTTGAAAGCGATCCCGCGGGCAGGCTTTGCATTTCCCGGTCGGGTGCCGGCACGGAAACCAGAGGCTCACTGACACCCAGCGGCTGCCGCCGAGAGCGCATCGCCCGCCGGCCCCGCTCCGGCCTCGCTCCGGCCCCGCTCCCGCCGCGCTCCGGCCCCGCTCCGGCCTCAGCCGCTCTCCGGCCCCGCCGCCGCTCTGGCCCCGCTCCGGCTCCGCTCCGGCCCCGGCTGCGAGCAGCGGTGAGGAGAGAAAAGACTCGTACTAAGAAAAGATGTACTAAGGAAAAGTTTTTCTCTGGATCTCAGGCACCTCTGCTATTGGCGTATTGCTGCCTGTGCTACTGCAATGGGTAGAACAGTCGTCGAAAGGCACTGAGCATCCATCTCTCCCTCTCTAGGCAACGCACCAGATACTTTGCAAAACCAGCTTCTTACATAAGAGTCCGACAGGAGAAACTGATCAGCTTTTCACACGCCGCAAGAAAAAAAAAATATACACACATTCCCTGAAGAACATTCCAATATTTTCCTTCCTAAAGTCTTTATTTTAAAAGGGTTTGCTGCCCCAGAGAGAAGTAGCCTTTCTAATACACACAAACCAGATATACCAATTGCCAACACAACTGAGGAATAAACTCTGTAGCTATAGAGATGTTGTGCTTCCCATCGACTGACCGTGCATGCCTTGTGATTATGAGGGCTCAGATATTTCAGGGAAACAGCTACTGATCACCTGAGGGGGAAAAAAACAAATATAATTGTAGGAGGGGTAAGAAAAACACAGGAGGCAGAGGCCAAGAGAAGAAAAACCACTTAAAAATAAACCAAATTGTCAACTTTCATTTCTTTGATTACTATAAAAATGAGGCAAAATAGTTGTGTGGAGAAGGTTGATGAAGTAGTCACAAAAGTTGAGCATCCAGTGCCTTAAAATCCATCAGTATAAATTTTCCTTAGCCTTTAGTGTTAAATACCTGAGCTGCCCTGCTGAACTTTCTGAAACTCTGAGGGTGTCCTGATTAAAGGATTGCACCTGTCTCAGCACTAGTTAAAAAAGGCAGCAGGCTCCTGGAGCTGCAGGACTGGCTGCCCAGCCAAGCACACATCGGTACATCTCCAGCGAAGACAAAAGGCAGCAGCTTGGAGGGGAAGATGAGTGTGACTATGCTGGTGCCCAACATTAACAGCCCATCTTTAAACAGGGCATAGAGCTCACAGTGGCAATAAGTGAGAGCTTTGCTGCTTTTAATATTGATGTTCTCACTGTGCTCGGCACCACAGTTTCTGAATGCTTTACAGACATTAAAGAAACAGTAAAAAAAATCAGTTTCTCCCCATAAACTTTTAGTTCTGTCCTCCGAATTTTGCAGCCTGTATATTTTTTTTTTTTACTGCAGCAGTACAAGGAGGAATTTCCTACCTTATTTTCGACTTGGGAGTGTTGGGTAAATCAAGATGCAGTTTTCATCTTGCCTGCAGTTTGTATGTAAACACTAGCAGTGAGGGACGCTGGTCTGAAAAACACTTGTATGACCCTCAGTTGCAACAGGTCTGTGGCCATTGATGTCTCTCCAATCGTCCCACATGCCGGGCACCCCGCAGCTGCTGGGCACTTCACGGAGCACACTGGAGTGTCCTCAGTCTTCATGGAGATTCTCCCTTAGCAGCTGGAGGTGCCAAGTGCCTGAGACAGGGTTGGGCTGGTCCAACGTAGCCCAAAAGAGAGCAAAAAACATGCACTGCTCAGAGTTAGCATTTATTACCTTGTATGGATTTCTGGCTTATCTTCAGATGTTACTGTTGATCATAAAGGCAAGAGATTTGTTCCTCCCACAAGATTTGGAGTGACAGCCCCATGTGTGACACTAACCTTTCAACAGAAAATTGCTTTAGTCTTTCTTCAAGTGAGTGTCCCAGCAGCACAAGAGAATCTGAAGATAGTGCAAGCCAGAACTTTTGACAGATAAATAATCTAAAAAAAAAACAAACAAAAGTGGGATGTGGCCCTAAATTAAAAAGAAGGAATAATTTTTATTTTTTTTATGTGTGAAGAAAATAATTCCCTTGTTCTCTTCTTTAGCAATTTGCATTTGAATAGGTGGATCTGTTCTTTACATTACTGTATTTTCCAAATTCCTATTATACCACTGGGCTTTCAAGGACAGGAGGGAAGCCAAAACATTTCCATCTAATGCAAACATGGATTACTGGAAGGATGTTCTAATCTTTTAAAAATGCACTGGAAGCAAGAGCCAGGTTGCTTTGCTAGCACCTTTTCTGCAAGCCATTGCTTCCTTGGCTTGCTGCGTGTAAAGAAAGAAAACCTCACCAAAAGGAAAAGGCAGAAGTTCCTGGAATGCCACTGCAAAGAACGCTGAGCAAAGTGCTACCAGGCAGGCAAGCACACCCACAGGGGCTGCAAGGAGGGTTAGCACACAGTGGCCAAGTGAAATGAAGCACACTGATGGCTGGAGGCCCTTTGCCATCAGTCTCCTGTTAGTCAGCATCCTGCCTATATCTGTGGAAGATCATCTCCAAGATAAAAGATGCAGTGCAAGGAGGGAAGACATTTAATACCTCAGATGTTAGCAGAGCTGAGATTTCAGCTGTGACTACCCCTAGGCAAATCCAAGTTTCCAAACGTTCCAGGTGTGGTTCCAGGAGGCATCTTCAGTTCCAGGAAGCAGATCTCTGTGTTAGCAAAACCAGTGTCCAAAGAACTACTTCCTTAGAGTCTAGATGGAAACTTATTTCAACCCAAATGGTTCTTTCAGCAAATGAATACAACAAAGTGCTGAGAAGTAGTGATGAGCTGAATGTTGTCATTGTGTGTATATGTTTGTATACTATATATGCATATATAGAAATACAAAGATACTGCCTGCACTTGTCCCTCAATCTGCTCCCAAAAGTTTGGGGTATCTGGGGAGGCAGTGAAACACAAAGTGAGAAATCTCAGAGCATGCTGCTGATGCTCCAGCCCTGCAGAACTCATTACATGCCAGTTGCTGTACTTAAGAGTGGATTGGGAGGTGGCTCTATTAGAGAGAAAAAGTACAGAGTAGAGTACAGTTAAGAACCAATTTTTTTTATTTTTTTTTTTCCTTCTAACTGCTGTCCTTTTATCTGCTCTCCTTCTTATGTTTCTGGGGTTTTTTTTTTTCTTTTCCTTCTTCCTTCTCCTTCATCCTATGGAAGTGGCACTGAATGCTGATGAGATAATAAATGGTCCAACCCCAGGCAATCATTTTCAGGTAATTAGTTCAGCTACTGAACTTCTAAGACTCCTTTTTTTTTTTCACCTGCCCAGCCAGAAAACTTGGGTGGTTAGTTACCCAAACATTGCTGAGCAGCCTTAGGGGAAGGGGCACCCAGAAGCAGAAGGACTTGAACTCCTGGATACAATATGCAATCTCTAGTGAATCCTAGCCCTGGCCTAGATATTTAGTATTTTATTTACTTTTTATGAAATTCCTTGCTCATGCCAAAAACCAAATGTCACATCCCAAAAGGACCAAATCTGGGATTTGTTGTAAGCTTCTGCTCACAATCACATCCAAAATCACAGATCGGTTCAAAACCTTTTGGAATAGCACCACTTTGGGGAACTTGGGGGGATGCCCTTTTTCTGCTTCAGAAGAAACAATTCAAAATTTCCCTTGGAAGGGAAGTTTGGAGAAGGAAATCATGGCATGTGGCTTAATGAACCTGACAGGAGAGCTTCCAGCTTTCCTCTTTCCCAGGATTCTCAGCCTCCTCATCCCCCATCGAAGCCCAGAGTGCAGAGCCAGGAGCTGGGCTTTTGTGAGCACTGGGCGTTCACAGCTCCCAGCCCAGTGATGGGGAGCCCCTAAGCCCTAGGTTTGTTGATCCTGGAACAGCCTTCCTTGGAGCTGCAGGCCCTGAGGGCTCCAGCTCAAAAGCAGTCCAAGTGATGGAGAAGCCCTGGATCTGCAGCCCCTGGAAGCACACCAGGTGAAGCAAGTGAAAGCCTTCCTGGCAGGCAGGCAAGCTTCCAGGGGAACCTTTGCCTGCATTTCACTGGCGGATTCCCAAACCCGCCTGGTTCCAAGGAATACTCTGGTTCCAACAATTTGGCATTTTCTGACAAAGATCTCTTCCATCTGAGAATTCCTGCCCAGCTCTGGTGTACCCTCGGAGCTTCAGGGGAGACCTCTGATAAACTGAGGGGAGATTTGGGCTTTTGGATCTATAATTAGCTTCTTTGTGGCAGAACACATGATAACCAGGTCTGCGGATGGGCAGAGGAAGATCCTGCATAGGCAAGTTATGGGGGCTTTGTGCCCTCTCCTCTGACACTGGTCAGCATCAAATGCAGAACATAAGATTAAATAAACAAACCACTTGTCTGCTTTGGTATTGGCAATTTGTATTTGGTAATTACTAGGTTATAAAATCAAGTCAAGCAGCCTGGAAACACTCAGAATTTATCAGGCACCTCTGTACTTCATGAAGCAGTAAAGGAAGGATGAAGACACATTTCTTCCTCCACAGAGATCATCTTCAGAAACTTCTGGTTTAAATCTTCATTTCATACTCCCACTTTTTTTATTTATTTTTTTTCCCCCTTTCCTTTTAAAGTCACCTTGGGTGACAGATGTCACCGTGCCTCAAAAGAGCCGCTCGGATAAATCAGTAAATAATATTCATGAAATAGTCCGTGCTACCATATTCTGCTTTTCTTTTTATCTGTTCTAACAATACCAAATTCCTCATCCCTGAGACTCACATAAAGCCCACGACAGAGGGTTCGCATTCAAACTCTGATCAGCAATTCACAAACTAACACAGAATGATCTAGCTGATTTCACTGGGGACCTCCATATGGTGATGAAATTTATTCCGAGCCATGTTTAGGTTTTGTAGTTGTGGGCACCATCCGCAAACCCGGAGAGAAACTGAGATGTTTAAAGCTGAGCTGGGTATTTGCTAATGTAGCTCCTACCGAAATGAGTGGCTGCTGTTTGTCCTCAAAATCTCAGTCATCCCAGAAGTTGGACAGAGTCTTGTATCTGGAATGTTTTGTTTCTCAGCTGAAACAGGGATAATCTCTTTCAGCCTTTCGAGTCTACAACAAATTCCCAAGGTTATTTTTGCAGTAAGCACTTTTACTGTTACATCTTGGAGCTGGACATGTCTTCTCCAGTTGTAATATTTATAACCTATACATTGTTCAGTTTTCAAAAAGCTATAATAGGGACTTCATATCCCCTCTTTGAAACATACAACAAATACACATTTTTATAGTATGGCATAGGCATGAAGTTTGTGTGGCCTGCCTTCAAAACAAAAGAACACTCCAGATATATGTTATTTTAAAATTATTTCTTACAGTTTGAAAAAAATGATTGGGTTTTTTTTTTTCTTTCTTTCATTTTTGCCTGTTTAAGTACAGGACTAGAGTTGAGGTTTTTTTCTGTATTTTTCCCTTCAGACAGCATATTTTCCTGATGGAACTCCCCTCCCCCCCAATACACAATGTGCTCTTCTGATTTACCAGCTCTAGCATTTTCTCAACAATCATGTGAGCAAGAGCAAGGACTGAATATTTTTAGACACTAGAACTAAGCAGATGGTGAAGGATGTGGAAGATCAATAACCCTAGTTTTTGTAAAGTTTACAGCTCTGATTATTTGAATGTATTTCAAAATGCAACAAGAAGACTATAAAACTTGTTAGAATGAAACAGGAGAAAACAGCACTGGCTGGGGTGCCTTGTATGAGAATATTTTTCAAGCCATTCTTTGAAAGCAAGCCATGCATTTGCTCCAGCTTTAATTGTGAATTCTCCCTTTGTTAATTTAATTGTACTCATGTTGCAGTTTGGTAAAAGGTCTTGGACAGATGTGTGCTCATCTGACATTCTTCCAAGCATGTCTGTGTGGTCAAACTTGAAAGGTTTTTTGGGAGCTGAAAGTCATCCCACCAGAAACCAGAAACAACACCATCTGCTTTAGGTGACTAAGCACACGTCAAGAGTAGCCATCTCCATCCTTCTGGGCTCAAGCCTCCACACTCCCTTGGGCTTTTCCTGGGGAGCAGCTGCCCTTCAGAGGTGCAGAGGAAAGGGAAACCATCAAAGAAATTCTAGCCACAACAGTTTTCACTAACACTTCAGGAGCTCAAGTGCTTAACTGAAACCAGGGTGGAATCAGGCAGCTGCTCAAAAGCTGGTGGTACAGCATTGGAAATGGGGTCTCTTGGCCCAAAGTAGGGGCAATTAACAGGAGAAATCAGTGTCTTGTTTTGTGCCTTTGTGTAAATCCCTCCATACCTCTGCGCCTTCACTTGTCAGCTGCAGAACAGGGCAGCACAACCTCATTTCTGCATCTCCTTTCCCACACAAATGGCAAGGCTCACAGCAGGGTGGGCACTGGGTCTGTGACCTGCCTCTTGTGGGAAGATGTGTTATGTAACTTTAGGAAAGCCAGGCAGCAGACCAGCAGCTGACAGAGGCTGGAAGAGACGAGACAGAGTTCACATCACTAAGCATGTTCCCAGACACTACCTGGTGGTTCTGTGGGGCTACAGAGGAGGCACATCCCACCCTTCAGGAGTATCTGCTGCAATCATGGTGTGAGCAGCCAAATGACAAAAAGGCTAGTAGGCAAGAAGTAGCTTTTCATCCACAGATGATGACCTTTCCAGCCCCGTGGCTTCCGTTCATAAATGGGAACACTGTGCTGATGAGGAGGAAGCGACTGGGAGTCCTTCACACATATCCCTGATCTTGGAATGGAGCAGTCTCCAAAACTGGGGAAGTTTCTTTCTTCCAAAGGAGACCAAAACACATTTGGATACTTTATTTTCAACAGACGTAAGGCAGATGTGGTTTACGTGGTAGTTTTAGGCCTTGAGACATCCTCAAGCTCTTTGTGCTTGGTACTGGCAAGGAGACTTGGTCGTGGCATCACACAGCTGCCATCCTGCCCTCAGCAAGGCCGGGGGGCTGGCAGCAGTGAGGCCGCACGCCTGCAGAGGAGGNTTTTTTTTTTTTTTTTTTTTGTGGGGGTGCTATGTAGTTTGTTGTTAGCCTGGGTTTAAAAAAAAAGAGCAGATTATTTAATATAAAAAGAAAGGAAGTAGACAAATTTAAAAGTCCAGTAATAGCAAATAACTAATTATACCCATTTGAGAGACTTGGAAGCATGACTGGTTCTTTTCTTTCTTTAAAACAAATTAAAGAAAAAGGAAAGCTTGATTCCCAGGAGGGCTTATCTAAGGCCTCTCATCTCTAATACACATCTAAGGGGACAGGGAAAATATCTCTTATCACTTAAATCTCCCTGAAATTTAAGACCAGCTGGGAATTTTTTTTTATGTGGATATGATTCATTAAATTCATATCATTCCAANCTTCAGACAGCATATTTTCCTGATGGAACTCCCCTCCCCCCCAATACACAATGTGCTCTTCTGATTTACCAGCTCTAGCATTTTCTCAACAATCATGTGAGCAAGAGCAAGGACTGAATATTTTTAGACACTAGAACTAAGCAGATGGTGAAGGATGTGGAAGATCAATAACCCTAGTTTTTGTAAAGTTTACAGCTCTGATTATTTGAATGTATTTCAAAATGCAACAAGAAGACTATAAAACTTGTTAGAATGAAACAGGAGAAAACAGCACTGGCTGGGGTGCCTTGTATGAGAATATTTTTCAAGCCATTCTTTGAAAGCAAGCCATGCATTTGCTCCAGCTTTAATTGTGAATTCTCCCTTTGTTAATTTAATTGTACTCATGTTGCAGTTTGGTAAAAGGTCTTGGACAGATGTGTGCTCATCTGACATTCTTCCAAGCATGTCTGTGTGGTCAAACTTGAAAGGTTTTTTGGGAGCTGAAAGTCATCCCACCAGAAACCAGAAACAACACCATCTGCTTTAGGTGACTAAGCACACGTCAAGAGTAGCCATCTCCATCCTTCTGGGCTCAAGCCTCCACACTCCCTTGGGCTTTTCCTGGGGAGCAGCTGCCCTTCAGAGGTGCAGAGGAAAGGGAAACCATCAAAGAAATTCTAGCCACAACAGTTTTCACTAACACTTCAGGAGCTCAAGTGCTTAACTGAAACCAGGGTGGAATCAGGCAGCTGCTCAAAAGCTGGTGGTACAGCATTGGAAATGGGGTCTCTTGGCCCAAAGTAGGGGCAATTAACAGGAGAAATCAGTGTCTTGTTTTGTGCCTTTGTGTAAATCCCTCCATACCTCTGCGCCTTCACTTGTCAGCTGCAGAACAGGGCAGCACAACCTCATTTCTGCATCTCCTTTCCCACACAAATGGCAAGGCTCACAGCAGGGTGGGCACTGGGTCTGTGACCTGCCTCTTGTGGGAAGATGTGTTATGTAACTTTAGGAAAGCCAGGCAGCAGACCAGCAGCTGACAGAGGCTGGAAGAGACGAGACAGAGTTCACATCACTAAGCATGTTCCCAGACACTACCTGGTGGTTCTGTGGGGCTACAGAGGAGGCACATCCCACCCTTCAGGAGTATCTGCTGCAATCATGGTGTGAGCAGCCAAATGACAAAAAGGCTAGTAGGCAAGAAGTAGCTTTTCATCCACAGATGATGACCTTTCCAGCCCCGTGGCTTCCGTTCATAAATGGGAACACTGTGCTGATGAGGAGGAAGCGACTGGGAGTCCTTCACACATATCCCTGATCTTGGAATGGAGCAGTCTCCAAAACTGGGGAAGTTTCTTTCTTCCAAAGGAGACCAAAACACATTTGGATACTTTATTTTCAACAGACGTAAGGCAGATGTGGTTTACGTGGTAGTTTTAGGCCTTGAGACATCCTCAAGCTCTTTGTGCTTGGTACTGGCAAGGAGACTTGGTCGTGGCATCACACAGCTGCCATCCTGCCCTCAGCAAGGCCGGGGGGCTGGCAGCAGTGAGGCCGCACGCCTGCAGAGGAGGTCAGGAGGAGACATAAGGGCAGGGTGGCAATGATGTCCTCACACCCACTTTAAAGAGTTGCTGTGGGGTTTCTAACATCCAGCCAGATCCTCACCACCCAAAAGGGGGCCCCGCTAAGTGTCTCGGTGCCATCTCTAGCAGCTGTCCCTTCTACCCAGCCTTGGAGCTGGGCCAGGATCTACGTGTGGAAGCTGTTCTCCAACCTTCTGGACCTTAGGCAAAAGAGCTACTAAATGAGCCATACTGACACCAATACTGAAATCAATTTGTTAATAAGGATCAGAGACAGACTCTGCTGCTGAGAGCAGGAGAAGAGGGGGAAAGAGATCGTTATTTTTAATTTAAATAAATCAATATATTAATAGGGGAAAGGGTGCACCCTGCACAAGGATGGTGGAAGGGGGAAGGCAAATTAGTACAGCTTTTTTTTTCCTTTTTTTTTTTTTTTTTTTTTTGTGGGGGTGCTATGTAGTTTGTTGTTAGCCTGGGTTTAAAAAAAAAGAGCAGATTATTTAATATAAAAAGAAAGGAAGTAGACAAATTTAAAAGTCCAGTAATAGCAAATAACTAATTATACCCATTTGAGAGACTTGGAAGCATGACTGGTTCTTTTCTTTCTTTAAAACAAATTAAAGAAAAAGGAAAGCTTGATTCCCAGGAGGGCTTATCTAAGGCCTCTCATCTCTAATACACATCTAAGGGGACAGGGAAAATATCTCTTATCACTTAAATCTCCCTGAAATTTAAGACCAGCTGGGAATTTTTTTTTATGTGGATATGATTCATTAAATTCATATCATTCCAAAGAAACCTTCCTGCCGGTTCTTTGCCACTGCAGTCATGTCTCCAGAAAAAAAGCACAGTTTCCTCAATGTTGTCAACCTGGACAGCTCAATTTTTGGCTGAAGGTTACGTTTCATTTGGAAACTATGGAACCAAGCCCCACATTTTTTTCTTTCTTTTCAGGGAACTCGTATGTGCAAATCATTCTCCAAGTCAACTTTTCCCCCTCTGCTGAGACAATAGGAAAATCTGAGCACCATAAAGCTTCTCAGTCCTGAGAGGTGTTTTTGTTTTAACGCTTCCATCCATTAGGGCTTCTCAGTCCTGAGAGGTGGTTTTGTTTTCACAATACGTTTCACTATTTTTGCTTTGTGTTTATGCATCGGGGGTTCGTGTCTTTGATCAAACATAGGTACAAGGGCTCTGAGAGCTGGCTGGGAGCGCGGTCGCATCGAGCTTCTGCTGGGCTCAAATGCAGCTAGTTTGTATTTCAGCAGTCTTCAGAGATGCTTTACAGGGGAGTGATGGATGAGCCGATAAACAGAGGGTTGCAGCGGAGTTAATATCCTGGCGTAACACGCAGCCACAGAATCGCTCCGAGCAGCACTCTTAAAAATGTATGTTTTCCACAAGGAGCTCCTTCACAGTGCCACCGAAGTGCCCAGGGAGACAGCCTTAAGCGCAAAGAAAAACAAAAGGGAAGTTCAATGTGACAGGACCGCTCCCGTCTCGCAGACGCTGCGGAGGGCGGGGAGGCGCTTCCAGGGGCGGTAGAGTGGCGAAGCAGAGCCGAGCCGGGGCGGTGGGAGCGGGAGGTTTTGGGAAGAGGTCAGGCGGAGGGCAGGGTGGCTGGAGTTCGGGGCCGGCTGCGAAGAAAGGCCGCGTTGGCGGGAGGGCACGTGAGCGCCATGGTGATGGGTGCGCTCGCACACCCTCAATGGAGCAGCCCCGCCAGGGAGAGGGGGGCTCTGGCGAGGGGGAAAGGGGCCACATCCCGGCCTCCTGCAGTGAATGCTTCAGGCTGCACCTAGCGCTTGTGAAATGAAGAACACCCGCAAGCGATTGCGTAGAAGTAAGCAACCCGGAACTCCCCGAATTTATCCCGGGGTAGAAAAGCAAACTGTTTTCACTCTGGGATTTTTCTTTTCTCTCACCCATTGAGCAGACGCAGCTCTGCCTTTTGAACAGCTCCGAGAGTGGGAAACTGGTCCCAGATTCCCTGCTTTGAATGCTGCGTTCCCCAAGCAAGCACCTGGGTGCTTCCAGCTTTCGTGTTTCCCTGGGTGAAAGCATCATTTTTTCCTGTTTCTGGTTTTGCCCTGGAGGACCTGACAACTTCCCTGCATTTCAGTTCTACCTATTACTTCAAGATTTACTGTTATATTCCTAAGGTTCAGGAAATCCGACTTTTGCAAATACTTTCTGTTAGGAAAGACTCTGTACCCTGGTTTAGATATTGATGCAGCCCTTTGGTTCAAATTAGAGCTTTGGCAGCATTTCCAAAATCCTTGCAGATCTCTGCTACCTCGAACACAGGGAATGGGATTAAACATCTTGGGTCCTCTCACCAGATTCATGTGGAAGTATCAGGTCTAGACTAGATTATTAGAGTAAAACATAATTTTTCAATTCAGCTGAAGTTAGCAGTTGGGATCCTCTGGTTACAATTTGAAGCTACCATCAGTATTTAGGGGCCAGATTATACAGGAATCACCAGCAAGAGCTTATGCCACAGATTCATTTTGGCTTGGCAGCTCCTAAATGCAAGACAGCTCTCTGTCAATATCTAAATGCAGCTGGAAAAGTGAGCTAGCAACCTGCACTAAATATTCATATATTGTTAGTGTTTAAAAGCTTAAAAAAATAAAATTAAAAAAAAATATTCTGATAGTATANCTAATATTAGCTAAAAATTAAACTATGTAATTTGTATATTATGTTTATACACTAATTCTATATCTTAAATGATATTGTATAGTGTATATCTCACTGTATTTTTCAAAATAGATTTCTATATAAAGCCAGCATTTCACATGTCAGACATGTATGTAGATGCACCTGTGTGTACTGTGCAGATGATGCTGGCAGCTGCCATAACGATAATTGGGACTCCTGGTTTTATGCAGATGGTTTAAAGGAATTTCCTTAAGACATATTCAGTAATTGTATAAATGAAATAGATTATGAAAGTCTACATNATTAGAGTAAAACATAATTTTTCAATTCAGCTGAAGTTAGCAGTTGGGATCCTCTGGTTACAATTTGAAGCTACCATCAGTATTTAGGGGCCAGATTATACAGGAATCACCAGCAAGAGCTTATGCCACAGATTCATTTTGGCTTGGCAGCTCCTAAATGCAAGACAGCTCTCTGTCAATATCTAAATGCAGCTGGAAAAGTGAGCTAGCAACCTGCACTAAATATTCATATATTGTTAGTGTTTAAAAGCTTAAAAAAATAAAATTAAAAAAAAATATTCTGATAGTATAGTTCTCAAATTAAAAAAAACTCTTTAGTTATTCAGTAGTGGTTTATGCTTTAGGACCTCACGCTGCCTTCACAAGAACACTTTTACCAGTGGGCAATATTTTGTCGCTGCCTTCAGCCCAGCAATTAGAACAACTAACAGTCTAGACAATAAACAATTTATCTGCAGAAAGGGAATTTACATTTCTATTTATATACCTCATGTTAAAAATTACAGTAATATACAATAATTAGCCCNATAACGATAATTGGGACTCCTGGTTTTATGCAGATGGTTTAAAGGAATTTCCTTAAGACATATTCAGTAATTGTATAAATGAAATAGATTATGAAAGTCTACATTGGTATCAGGTGCTTTCTGTTAAGAAAAGTACTATGAAAAAAAAAGTATTAGTAGCTGAACCTAATTATTGGTGATGAAAGTAATTTCATTTCAAACATCCTATTAACTAAAATCCATACATAGAAATTATTGGCTGCTTGCACCAATCCCCATTATCAGAACTGGAGAAATCCCTTTGCAAAAAATGGGAAGACTACAGCTTAAACCTTAAGTACTTCAATAAAAATACAAGATCAGTTTCATCCCAAAGTACAAATCCCAATCCCCATCTNTATATATATATATAAAAAAAATTTCTGTCTTCAGAGAAGTAACCTTTTATTTTCATAGTGCACCTGCACAAAACACATTCAGCTGCTTAAAATGGTTTTGAGTTTTTGACTACTATGATATAATGATAAAATTNGCTTGTTCTAATCACAGGAGATGTATTCTGAATAGGACAGCCCTCTATCATCTGCTAAGTCTCTTTAAGTCATCGTTTCCACTGTATCTGAAAAATTAATTCCTTTTTAGAAATATTCTCATCTTCTGCTAAAAGAAAAAAAAAAAAAAGCTTTTTTTTTGATGTAGAGTGACAGGATTATGAAGTGACCCTTCAGGTCACAAGGAGACTTTTCCTTTTCTCATCAAGGAAATCAATTTCTAAGTCCAAGTCTCTTAAAATAATATATTCTTGTGGCACGCATACAGCTTTTTTTGATCTGCTATGAAAAGAATAAGAGGTAAAGAGGATCAGGGGTGGCGATGGAATATTATAATCTGCCACACTCACACATCAGCCTTTCACTAAGTAATTCCAGATAAATTGAGGATTTACATATTTAAGATTAAATGGGGAAAGAGTAGCGATGCATAAATAGAAGAATACAAAGATACAATTTAGGGAAGTTAACTCTTAAAAAAACTTCATCTTACTTGATGTTTTGATACCCTTCCCCTGTCCCAACCCATCTTTTTTAAAGCACATAATGTTTATTAGGGAATAACCAGGATAATCTCTTTTAGATCAACTGAGCACAAACACAGATGCCTTAGGGTTTCTCTCCTCCACCCCTCCCACCTTCACTACTGAAAAAATACCAATTACCATGACAAGAAACAGTTAAATGCCTCCAAAGACACATACACACAGCAGATGGAAAACAGGAGGAAACCAGCTGGAAGTGTGTTTCCCTTAGAACTGTTTTTAACAGCCTGTGCACAAATAATGTCTCACTAATACGCAGATAAAAATAAAACATAAATATTTAAAAGGTGACTGGTCAAAGCAACAAGATGGCATTCGATATGGGAACTTTCCCTTTTCTATTCCTTTCCATGTCCACTCTCCAGGTAATGTTTCAGAGACATCCTGAACCAGGTCACTGATTCAGGGAAGGTAACTTTGACGTGAAAGCTCTGGCAATGGCTGTCACCTTTTGGTGCTGCTGTTTGCAAGGCACATGGGCTCGTCTTGGTTTTTATCACTCACTCACTCACTCACTCACTCACTCACTCACTCACTCACTCACTCACTCACTCACTCATTCACCTGTTCAGCCTTTGTTTTTCTGTGGAGCTTCCTGTGTGGAGGGTTTCCCAGTGCTGCCTCCCGGAGCTCTAGGAGAAGTTCACACCAGAACAAGACAAGGAAGCTCTTGATAAAATTCTTCCGCTCTTGGGTGCTCAACCAGAACATTTTAAGGGAACTCTTTTTCCAGAAAACACAAAACACTTTCTGATATTTTTAAGATGTCCAACACAGTAATCTGAGATCCCCATAATCCATGTTTACCACCAATGTCTTGGCCTGACCCCCACCGAGTCCACACACCATCCATGCTTCCTTGTAGCCCTGTGGCTTTGCCATCAGGGAGAGAAAAATCAATGGATATGAGGACAGATGAAAATGCTCATCCCCTCTTCTAGCTGAGACATTGGAAGAGAGGGCAGAAAAAAGCACAGGCATTGCTTGTAAGTCATAAGAGGGACTTCCAGCACCATAACCAGGGCAAAGGCAGCTGCAGGGGCCAGTGGATATGGGAAGCCTACAGTTCTTCCCTAGGATTCCCCAAGCCAGAAGTGTTCGTGATAAATCCTTCTTGTTCTGTCTTTGATCTTAAGAACCATATTATCAGCAAGAACAATTTTAAGCAGAGTGGATGGGTTTGCCATCACTTATTTAGATCCCTGCCTTTACATTCCCTTCTGCACTGAGTCTCATTAGGCAGCCCTCTTGCACTCACCAGGAATTCAGTAAAGCAGATCCTTAGCTGGTGTTAATTGGTCTAAGTCCATTTACTTCAAAGAAGCTGCTCTAACTTACAGTGCCCAGAAATTTGACCCAGTTTCACTTCTCTGCATAATGTGGTCTCTTGATGGAGGAACAGATGTATTCCTTCTGCTCCCAAGCTTTAAGTCATTGCACACATTTTGAAGAATCCAAGAAAACTGGATTATTTTTTTTTTAATCAACTAAGTGCCAAACGTGATGGCTTACTCCAGTGAAAGAAATTGTTAAACTCCAGAACATAATGCAAGAAAAGTAACAGAATATCATGCTGACCCACCCAAAGCCAGAAAGACCTCACCTGGAACACTGCATCCAGTTCTGGAGCCCTCCACACAGGAGAGACATGGAGCTGATGGAGCGGGTCCAGAGGAGGCCACAAAGATGATCAGAGGCTGAAACAGCTCTTCTATGGAGACAGGCTGAAGGAGCTGGGGTTGTTCAGCCTGGAGAAGAGAAGGCTCTGGGGAGACCTTAGAGCACCTTCCAGTACCTGAAGGGTACATTTTAGCAATTGCACAGCAATTTTCCACATGCCTTGTCAACACCCAACAGCTTCAGTTTCCTTGATCAGTTGCTCATCCAGAAGTACAGGAAGGCTGGAGAGGGGCTGTTTCCAAGGGCCTCTAGTGAAAAGACAAGGGGTAATGGGTTTAGATTAGAGGAGATTTAGACTGGATCTCAGGAAGAAGTTCTTTCCCTTGAGGGTGGTGGAGCATCGGAATAGGCTCCACAGGGAAGTGGTTGAGGCCCCATCCCTGGAGCTATTGCAGGTGAGGTTGGCCAAGGCTCTGAGCAGCCTGCTCT
Source organism: Ceyx cyanopectus (assembly GCA_013401355.1). NCBI lineage: Eukaryota > Metazoa > Chordata > Aves > Coraciiformes > Alcedinidae > Ceyx > Ceyx cyanopectus. Next base: position 102,992 of record VYZU01056953.1, on the reverse strand, counting down.
AGTTGAGGGTGTCCCTGCTCCCTGCAGGGGGGCTGCACTAGATGACCTTTGGAGGTCCCTTCCAGCCCTAACCATTCTATGATTCTATAACTAGAAAATCCACCCATGAGACATCTACATGACAGGGGAAGGCAGGTGAACGCATAAGCATCTGGAGGAATTTGGGCTTGGGTGAGATGAAGCCATCAAACATGCTCTCAAGACAACTGGTTAAACAAGTAATCAAGAGTCATTTGGCTCAAATGAAGCTTTACTGTCTTGGACTGGTAAAAGATGTTGCATGGAGTCTGATGATTGAAAGCAAATCATAAGGATTATGCTTTATTTATTTATTGCTAATTATGTTTTTACAGCCTTTTTTCACATGCCCTTGGAACCAAGAGATGTGAGTGAGCCCTGCCCAACACCACTCCCTGTTTAGGCAAAGCTGGTTCAAAGGGCAGCTGTAGCACAGGCAGTACCAGTGAATGCAGCTGGACAACAAGTAATTGCTGGTGAGTCAAAGATGGGAAAGAATGGTCTTACTAAGGTGTCATCATGAGGGGACAGCAGCTAAGGATGAGCACTTCTCAGAAGCTTTTCCTGTTAAAATCCTGGCAGCACATCACTTGACTTTACCAGAATATTAAACATCATTTTAAAGTTGTTGGGTTTTAGCACTGAATTTCCTTGTTAAAGTCTACAGAAAAAGAAAGATGTTTCCTCTGATGTTTCTTTCCCTCCATCAATGAACTGTACTTTTGCCTGGTTTTATTTTTGTACTGCCATATTTATACCTAACACCTTCAAACACATATTATTTTAGAGATCTGATACCATCTAGTGTTATTGCTGGCTTTTCACATCTTACACTTATCAAGTAACCACAGTCAGCAACATGTCAGAGTTCATCTCTGCATCACGTCAGAAGTAAAATAAGACCTGCTTTCCACCCAATATCTATATTTACACACCCCACAGATGGGTGGTGAAATTTACAGTTCATCTAGGAAATTTACTCTCTTTAATCTCTGGAAATTAGTTTATCTGTATGGATACATATCATTATTATCTAGTGCCTCACCACTGATATTTTTCAGCCTCTGTAGCAAATAGTCTGGGGTTATTATTAATAACAAACACACATTTATGAACAGCCTATGTACAGTCTTGGGCACTGTAAGGTGAAGTGTACATTTAATTCAAAGCAACCAATGTTTCTCTCTGTTTTTCAGTGAATTAGAATGAGATTTTAATTTGCAAATAGTAATGACTGGTTCAAAGTCTTCCTAAATATATTCATAATTACTAAAAGCTGGTGCTGTCCAGGAGGGAGATACTTATATGATTTCACACTAAAAGAGGACTAGATCAACCAGAAAAACCAGTCTCTGCTGGACAACACAGTGTGTCCATCTATTTGGGCACAATGACCTTTTAAATACAAAGTGTTGCTGAAATGAAAATATGCAGAAACATTCAAAAAGGTAAAATAAAGAAACAAATAAAATATAAAGGAAGAGTGTAGTTAGTATTGTAAAAGATGGTGGATTAGTATCCATGGAGACCCCATTCTTTATTCACCCAATATGTACAGGACAACTGGTGCTTTCTCTACAACATCCCAACACTGCCTTAATCTGGACAGACAGCAAACAGCTAAAAGGGTAATTTGGACTTCATGTCTCTTAGCTCAAGGCTAAAGTTCTTGGGATGTCAGCTATGATAGAAACTTCTGCAGCAGGGGCACTTGCCAACTCCAGAAGTAGACTAGTGGCCACTGATATTTTTAAGTAGCTCAGCAACCTAGAAACAGTGGTCTACAGGAAAATCGTATTTATTGCTACCCCTTGCAAGAAATTTAGTACCTCCAAAGGAATTTATTCTTTAATGATTAAGTGCTTCATTGGAGTCATGGTGGAGAGGAGTTAATTATTTTGTAGCTTTGTAGAACATAAAACTAGGATATTTTTCAGCATTGTGTTATACTTGCTTATTTAGGATTGTTGGCAGTAGGTACAAATGCTTCTACACTCTAAAAGTGCAGTTTTCTATCATGTTTACACATGCTAAATGCCTGGAGCTAGGAAACAGATACCTGTCTTCTAGGAGCACTCCTCCAGGAAGCCCTTTTTATTGTACAGGTCATGTGAAAGAGATCAGCTTAGAAGGAAACACGTTTTTGTGCCTCTGGACTAAAGAAGGTAAAGAACAAGGAAAAGAGGGAGAGACTCTGCCCATCCGACAGGGCTGCCTCCCAGATGTGAGCTGATGGCATATCAACATTCATACATTTTTATACTGGGGAAACAATTCAGCAGGTAGGCAAAGTTGTCTCGTGCCTGTATTTCTTTCAAGATATATGGTTAATTTATAAAACAACCACTAGAAGTTAGCACGTTTCATATGTGACTGTGGATGTTAAAATATTACTGCATGGAATTTTCCTTCCTGTGGGATTGCAAAGGTCCTCCCCAGCTGTGACCTTGCTGACATTTGTTTGTAAAACAGTAGAAAGATGTTCAGGCTCTGGGTGCTGTGGCACCCCAGCCAATCACCCCAGGGGGTGGCTGAGTTCTTGTCCAAGTACCTTGAAGTTAAAAGGATATAAAAAGAGCTGTAAATTAATAAATAAAGGCTTCTTGGCATCTTGGTGAAAAAAAGTCTCTGTCTCCTCTGGCAACTGTCCACACTGCATGTCCCCAAAGTAGACCTGACCTTATCCTCCAGATATTGCTGCTTTCACCAAAATGGCAGAGGTGTCAGCACACACAACCCACTCGGACGTGGACACACCAGTTCAACCAAGCTCCAGCTAAAACATGCTACTGGGTTTAGGAAGTCCAGCTGCCAGGAGCTCCAAAGAGGCTGCAGCCAGAAGACAGGCTGTCCCAAGACAAGGGGAAAAGACATTTTTGAGTACACCTGTATCTATCATAAAGTCTGCAGCTTGGACACCTCACCCAGAGGCACACAGATATGCAGTGGTACTATTTATTTACTTCAGGGATCTTTTATGAGTTTACTCAAGCCAATTACACCACAGTAACATAGAGGTTACAAAGACAAGAAAATGTCAATAACAGAGAGGGAGGGACAGTCACAGCCTCAGGGCCAACTGCTAATGAGAATTAGCAAAGCATATCCCACTGGAACAACACTCGTACATATTATATGACCCCAAATGTATTTAGTCTTTCAATCCTCAGGTTCATTTCCACTCTAGTTTTCAAGAGGTAGGCTGTGAAACAAACTTTTTTTTTTTTCCTACAGTAACATTTTTCAAAGGCTAAGAACTGTCTGGGACAGAATCTCTTTTTTAATTTCTCATGACAACTCTTAGTTTGAAACAATGTCTTATCAAAGAAAAACCCAGATGTTTCAAACTCGTTGAAACAAAACTGATTAAAATATCTCATTCTATTTAAATGTTCTGTTTTCATTTTGATGGCAAGAGGACTTGAAGCAACCCTTCTCTTTTGACCTGACATAATAATATATAATATATTAATTAATATAATTTAATTAATTAATAAAACTACAATTTTTTTAAGTGACACCTGTTCTGGATAAGTCTTGAGGAATTCCAAGCCACAAAATTCTCGATGTGAACACAGGATTTTGACATCACTAGCATGTACAGCAACAAACATACATATACATTTTTACAACATACATACATTTTTACAACAGTGGTTCAGGCTGCCTCAGCTAATATCACAAAGCCAAGAACATATGTAAGTTTTCTTCACTCTTGTAGCACAGTTGGGTTTTTCAGCCCAAACCACTTTCTATGTTTAAATTAAACATATGATATAGCTATATAATGAAACACTTTTCTTGTTAAAGGTGCCTTGATGGACTGTAATAATTATTTGCTTTTACAGTTTCAGAAGATGTGTAAAAGCCCCTTTCCATTTGACACGGGATACAATGTGGATGACTTTTATTATTAACAAAGAATGCTCTTAAAGTATCCTTAGTTTTACTGCTGCACTGTATTAAGAGCTGAAATGGGATTACCCCTTTGAGATCCATCATGTCACCTATAGTTATCTAAAACGCTGTTCTCAATTCATTATACACAGAAATAAAGATACAAATCCAGTCCTTCAGTCTCATTTTATATGACAGCTCTCAGTCACATGGGATATGTGTACCACAAAACTGTATTTATTATAAATCTATATTAAAACTCTGTCCTCTCTGAGTATATGGATTAGAAAATATGTTTCCCGAACATATCTACAAATGCAGAGTCCAATCCATATTCTTCACCCTAATGCAGATCTAATTAAAATGTTGAAAAAACTCTTGAGGGGTGGTTTCCTTTCAATTTCTCCCCTCAGCTACTCTCTTCCCAGGAGGCTGGTTGTTTTAAAAATAAATATGAGTCTTGTTTTTCCTAGAAAATCTTTAGATGAGCCCAAGTTGAAATGGCTTTTTTTTTTTTTTTTCTCAAAGCTATTTCTTTACATCTTTGACATAGTTTTTTTCTGTTAAATTAAGGGGGGAATCTGCAAATCTCTGAAATTGAAGAGGACTGAATTATAGCTCTGTCTGGCAAAGGCCACGATTTAAGGCAAAGTTTATGGCTCTGGAGTTGAACACACGGGCTCCCTGCTCACACTACACAAAAAAGGCTGGACTTGATGATCTCAAAGGTCTATTCCAGCCTCAACAATAATTCTGTGTACAAAAGGCTTTCCAAGCCACTGTGTTAATGACCCCTTTCTCTGTATGTAGGTGTGGCCACCCTAACACTGGAGCAGCCCGGTGATGTTAAGTCACATGTTGCATGGGCAGGGTCAAGGGAGGGAAAGGGAAAATGTGCCATTTTCCATCACTCCCCATAACTCCCCAAATTAGAACTGAGGCGAGGTCTGTGGAAAAAAGGCATCATTACCTCCCACCACACACCTTGTCTCTTGATACAGAACTCTTCTCTCTAAGGTAAGAAGCACATCTGCACGTGCTGACAGGACCCACGTGAAAGCCCCGAGCTGCTCAGGGCTTTTTTTTGACGTGTTTGCATAATTGTGGTTTTTCAGACCATAAGCAGAAGGTAAACTTCATTCATGCCTGACCCGATGGCCTTCACAGCTGGAACATGTTGGGAATCACTTCTGGCACCGAAAAGGTTAATTGTCTCCTACTGTGAGGTAGGAGTCTAGAAAAGGATACCACATTTGGTGGGAATTATAGTAAATGAGGTTTTCTTTATAGCACTGCTCATTCTCAACATGTTGAAAGGGCATTAGTTCACAGTCACTTTCTCTGGAATTATCAAATCTGCTCAGGAAGCCTTCATTAGGATATTAAACAAGACTTAATAAGTGAAAGTGATTTGCATCGCTGATAATCGTGCGCATTAATCAAGCAAGCTTCTGTCTCTCCCTCTGCAATATGTTTCATGTTCCATTGTAAAGCCTCTTTAATTCTGTAGGGCTTCTTAAAAGGGAAATGTTACATTTAGAAAGCCATTTTAAAAATGATTTACTTAGCAAAGATCACTATAAATAATGTTCAACTCCTCAGCTTTAACCATCAATATAATTAATACTGAGGGGTTTGTATCAGGGATATGGACCAGATGTGTTCCCATTTATCAGATATAGATTGCACTTACTCTAATAAATGCCTTTTCATTCTGAGTAACTTCTGAAACCAAATAACTGTGCGTGGCACTTCAATCTGAAGTCACAATTTTAGGCTAAGGCATTTATTTCTCTCTCATACCACGCAGGCTTCCACTACATCATCCCACATGCCAGTCTCACCCTCAGTCCTTCACAGAATCACAGAGTGTCAGGGGTTGGAAGGCACTTGAAGATCATCTAGTCCAACCCCCCTGCCAGAGCAGGGGCACCTAGACCAAGTCACCCAGGAACAGATCCAGGTGGGTCTTGAGTGTCTCCAGAGCAGGAGACTCCACAACCTCCCTGGGCAGCCCCCTGCCAGGCTCTGGCACCCTCCCTGNGGGTGCCCAGAACAGGACACAGTACTCCAGGTGGAGTCTCACCAGTGCAGAGTAGAGAGAGAGGAGAACCTCCCTTGACCTACTGGCCACACTTCTCCTAATGCATCCCAGGATCCATTGGCCCTCCTGGCCGAAGGTGCATTGTTGGCTCATGGCCATCCCCCTGTCCACCAGGACCCCCAGGGCTCTTTCTCCAGAGTCCTTCCTGAAATTTTGTGGCAACTATCTCCCAATGTTGGGTAATTCCAAGGTAACTTTGCACAATCTACTCTTCGGGGTGATGCCACTTCTGTAGAGCACAGCCAACTGGCAGACTGGAATTAATAACTTACACTTCTCCAGTGTCTTCCTTCCCAGGATCCCACTACGTGTGTTAAGTAGGTTTGATTTTCAGAACACCCCATAAGAAAAGTCTTTTGCACACAGGCAAACAGACACGCAGTGGATAAGTGGTTTTGCCTACAGCAGCAAATCCTTAAGAAAACACTTTAAAAGTTTTACTCTGTTTTACCACTAGCCTGCACTATGCCAGTGTCAGCTGTCCCCTCACCAGTACCAGGTCTCCACAGCCACGGGAGTATTTTTAACAAGAAAACCACTATCAATATTCCTGTTCCTTCCCAAACATCTCACTTAGGATAGCCTTAAGGAAAATCTTGTCACAAAAATCAGCAACCATGGAAAAATGTGGCAAAATGAAAGCCCAATTAGTGTTTATAGTACATCAGGAAGGACTGCCACCACGGTCTGTAAATACACAGAGGTGACCAACACTGCATCTAAGTCAGGAACAATATTAGTGTCAGGATGAAGAAAAGAAGCACAGCATGTAAAGAAGGTCCTCCATGGGCGTGACCTCTTATCCACCAGAATGATCTAGAACAAGGAGGTGTTTATGCACTGATTTAGGTGCCCAGATCAGAGCCTGAGCAACTACAGATGTGTGAAACATCTATGCTTCTGTTTCTGGAGACAACAGGTGTACATTACTGGTGGGAGTGCAAGGTACACTTTTTCTGCAGGTCTTAGTCCATTCCCAGGGAGGAGCAGCCATTGTTTCTCATTACTTGCTGCATAGACTTTTTGCAGTTGTCCTTACTGCATGTCATGCATTTACATTCTCCCTAGACCTGAAAGCATCATTTAAGAAACCACCATTAAAATTAAGCTGGTGAGAGTATTTATGGCTTTTAAGAAAATGCTGTTTGCTGAAGATGCTTGCATTCACTCAGGCTGAGCACATGGCTTAAATGGAGCTAAAGGGATGATGTTTCTATAAAGTTGTGGAGACTCAATTCATTCTAATGGCCTGAAACATGAATTACGTGCCCTGCTTCACTACCTTCATGGTTCAGTAAGCTGCTGTAGCTCAGATGGAACCATTTATCTGAAGAGAGAAAGGTGTAATTCCCTGCTTACTGCTGATTTCCTTTTATTTGTGTCTATACATGTGTTTATGCACGGTATTTTCCAGATATCAGGCGTTAAGCTTCAAAGGTTCATCTGAACAGTTTTCTTTGTTTTCTAGAGTATATTTGAGAAGATCAACATCCAGTAACTCTTTTCTTTTTTTTTCAGTATCAAGTTTTATGGTTGGACCATTCATGTGGGTGAGAAACTGTCCCTCTTAAGCTTTGAAATCAGTTATGTGGATTCACTCTGACAATAACCAAATGGGGAAAATATTTCACCAACAAAAGCACAGATGCAACCATATTTTTTCCTAACTGCTGTACAAAAGTTTTAAATTTTCAAAACAGGAGCATAAAGCTGAAGCTCCCAAATCAATGCTTTGATGTTTAAATGCATGTGGCCATTTATTTGTCAAGTATGTTGGGAGTTGCACTGGAGGTCAGTGCAGCAGTCTTGACTGAACACGGCCCATTACCCTCTGCAGCAGCAGCAAACAGGGAACAAAGGGACCCCTTCATTATCACACACAAGGTAAACTCTGGCAGAGGCTGAAAAAAAAAGGTAATGAGTATATCTAGAGTGAGCAAATATAGTGCCATACCAAAATAACCAAACTAGCTGTAGCTGACAAAATGTCAGTTCTCTACATGGCACTGCACTGTGCCATGTTAATGTAGCCTAAGCCCATGTTTACCCTGGCACGTTACTGGGAGTTCTGGGTGAAGTTAGCTCTAGGGCCAAGACCCCCTCCATCTAGTTCTGACAACTGGAAGATTGGAGATAATGCTCATGATATCTCTCCTGAATTATTGTTGCCAACTGTATCAGTCTTAAAGCCCCTACTCCTGGGATCATACAATTGCTGAGAATCTCTACTCTCAGTTAATAATAAAAAGGTAATTTCCATCAATGATGCAGAGGAAAGCTTGGAAGCATGACCAGAATATGTCCTAAAACCTCTCCTCTCCTGCCAAAAAATCCCTCAGAGGTAATAAAAGGAGCCTAAAAGGTATTATTTTTAATCTTCCAATATTTAAGCCAATGACATAATTCTCTGTGCTGCAGCATCTTATGATTTTTGAGCACTCAGAAGTATTAATAATGCAGTCTAAAACAGATATTTGTGAAAAGACAGAACTAAATAGCATTGAAGAGAGGCACATGAGGCCTTCAAAATAGCATAGCAGAGCTGGGAAGGGAGGGAGGGGTAATGGACACACACTCTCTATCAGTATGCCTAAATAAAACAGGCCCTAGATGTTTCTCTGTTCAGAAGGCCAAGTGGAACGAAATGGCTGGTGTGCATATACAGCTATTTTCTTTCCCCTAAAATGGGGTGTCTGCATTCAAATTGCCAACTGGGACCAGTCCCTGGCTAATGCTGGGAAACTATGGCACCGTCCAGGAGAGTGCTAGTGGCTGTCAGCTAAAACCATGCCAAGAACCCTGTTGACAGTTGAACAACATAGATAGTCCCATTCGAGTGCTCAAGCCCATGCCTACAACTTTTTATTTACTACTAAAATCTCCTGGCATACTATGAAGGGACAGTTGCAGAGCTGCAGACTCAGATAGCTGGGCAATGGGGTACATTGCAGAAGCTCTGCCACCGTAGCAGATGAAGGGGCTGCAGGATGATGGAAAGGGTTAAGAGAAGCTTGAAGTGAGAGAGCATCTGTAAGGTGGGAAAAGGAAAGCATGAGAAGCCAAGAATGTCACAAACTGTACAACTCTCTTAACATTAAACTGCCCTTTGCTTTTTGCTATACAGCATTACTACATTGCTTCAGTTTTCTTCATAGAATCATAGAATCATAGAATGTTTAGGGCTGGAAGGGACCTCCAAAGGTCATCTAGTGCAGCCCCCCTGCAGTGAGCAGGGACACCCTCAACTAGAGCAGGCTGCTCAGAGCCTTGGTCAACCTCACCTGGAATAGCTCCAGGGATGGGGCCTCAACCACCTCCCTGGGGAGCCTGTGCCACTGATCACCACCCTCAAGGGAAACAACTTCTTCCTGAGATCCAGTCTAAATCTCCTCTTCTCTAATTTAAACCCATTACCCCTTGTCCTTTCACTAGAGGCCCTTGGAAACAGCCCCTCTGCAGCCTTCCTGGAGCCCCTTCAGGTACTGGCAGGTGCTCTAAGGTCTCCCCGGAGCCTTCTCTTCTCCAGGCTGAACAACCCCAGCTCCTTCAGCCTGTCCTCATAGGAGAGCTGTTTCAGTAAAGTAAACAAGTAAAGGAACAAGTAAAGCATAAGGCTCTGGCCTTTGACACACAGGAAAGTGCAAAGAAGTTGATTGAGATAACATAATCAAAGCACCCAGAGTCTGCCAGAAGCCTTGGACATCACCTGTTTTTAACTATGAAGGCCAGAAGGTCAGATACAAACTGTAATAGTTGCTTTCAGAAATTATACCAAGCTATCAGGAGTACTTCTCATAGAAAATGAGCTTGATTCTGGTGATTGTGATGTGGAAATAATAAGAGGAAATCCTTCAAGGTTTTGCACAAGCATGGATTCTCCCAGCCACCACCTTTCTCACTGTTACACAGTAACTGATTGCTAACCTCTGTTTGGTGGCCCAGTTGCAGTGGGAGCTGCTCCTCCAAGCCGACTCCTCTCAGAAACCCCATTCTTCTCCCCAGAGGCACCTTCTGGAACCTACAGTAGACAATAACTCACTGGTAATTTCTATAATGATGTGCCAGTGGTCCTAAGATACTTGCCTTCTTGCTGGAAGCACTTGGACAACCTGTCAGTGTCTGTTATGTTACCATGTCATGTCATATTTTATGTGATGCTGCCTACGGGGCTGCGTATATGGAATTTCATGAGCCCCTTTTATGGGGGGTGTTTGGAGCAATAGTAATTTTTACAACTTCTGGAGTAACACAAAACATTTATTTGATTTAAAAGAATCAAACTGACCTCAAACAGAGGCTTTGCTGTTGGCCTGCTGTATGGTGCATCATGAAAAGGACAAGAAATCTGCCCGCTGTCCTTCACGGTAAACTACCACAAAGATCCAGCAGCCACAAAAAATTGGATTCTGGCAGAGTGATCAACTCATTTGTACTCATATTTCCTGTCATTTGCCTTGTGAGCTGCTTAGCAATGTCCTCCTGGTGAACCTGACTTTACATCCTAAATCTACAGGTCTTGTCTTTCACAGCAGTACTACCACTCTCACATGCTGCAAACTCAACATCGGTGGTGAAAAGTACTCAAGAGAAAAACACAGGTTAACCAATCCATATAAATTAGCACACAACTGAAGTAACTTAATTAATAGCAATGAGACTTCATGATAAAGGCAGTAAATTGAAGTAGAATCAATGTAATGAATTCTTCAAACCAAGATTTACAATACCCTACTACAGCGTCAAGTGCATCATTCTTCCTGTTGTAGATGGACTATGTACAGAGAGGATGAGAGAGGAAGGAAGGAAGAAAAACTGATTTTTTGGCTTTCTATTTTGAGGTATCTGGGTGATACACCTTGTTCAAAGAAAAATGAAGTACCAGTAAAGACCTGACAGGAACTACCAAGTTTGGAATGACAGTTTGAACTGCTTTCACACCCCAAAAAAAAATTAATCTTAAGATCTTTTGTAGATTGGTATTATCCACTTTTATAAGAAAGCTGCTCACTATAATTAAGAGGTGAAGATAACCTAGAGTTAATTTGGGCTACAAAATGCCTATGAGGGTGACAGTCAAGGAAGGAACCAAGGGGCTGTAAGTCCCAAATCCTTGCTCTGATAAACAGTAACACTTCCCCTGAATGTGAAGGAGGATGATTTTTCTGGGTTGTGTTACCTTTTAGGGCCACATAACCTTTTATTAACCAAGAAATTAGTTGCTCAAACTCCAAGCAAATTAAGAGGTTCCAGGATGGCACACTGCAGTGAAAAGTGAAAATTCCATATTAATTAGTCTGTGATAGCCTCCACCTCTGAAGAAGAAAAATATTTCAAAGATGATTTTATTACAAAAGCAACAAAAAAAGGACTCTTTTCTTAAACGCAGTTCTAAAATGATTTTTTTACCACATCCTTCCGCATCTCCTTTTTCTGCGGATCAGAACGACAGGAACCAGATGCTGAGCCAGAAAGGACATTGTTCCACCTGCAACATCTGGCTCTTTGGCAAGCCAGACGGGAAGCTTCAAAGTTGCATCTCTGCCTCTCACATGGTAAGGCTGCTGGTCGATTGCTTTATCTTCCTGGATGTAATTTTCCTTTGATTCACCTATAATTCTGAGGAACTGATGCATTTGTATCCATTTTGAATAAGGTTCTGTACAAATGCCACATTTGATCTCTAGGCAGATCCTTTTATTTCCTTTTATATGTTCTTTAATTCATGCACTAGCTTTACTGCTGCTCAGCTACATCATGGCTGATACTTGCACACACGCCACAGCCTTTATTCCCTACATGAAGTTAAATATCCAGGCTCTCAGCCATGTAAAACCAAGTCGAAATTAAAATACTTTTCTTGGTATTTCACCCTGCTGCAGTGAGGCATTTTTAGAGGAAGGCATCCTCCTGTTACTTGCTAACATTCCTGAATCATTCCTTTACTTAGTTCCTCAGTCCTCTTCTACCAGATTTTTTTCCAACTCTCTGTTTCTTGTGAGCATTAAATCAAGGAAGTTAAACATTAAAGTAACTTTCAAATGAACCAGAAAAAGCCAGACGACTGTAAGTTAAGACCAGGCACCACTGTCCTCAGAAACAGGTGGTCTAGTGAGGTAACAACTAATTTCAGCTGTTTCCAAGCACTTTGATGTCTAAGTATCAAAATCTCTTGTCCCTACAAAATAACCCGATGGACAAGATAGTGGAGAGCTGCACAAACCGTGCATAGCACAACAATGTTCTGGCTGGGCTCTCTAGAGGGTGCTGTAAAACACTCTGTTAATTAATAGGAGAGGAGTAATAATTCATTAGCCTTCATTCATTTAGGATTTAAATTCTGATTAGAAATGTATCCTGCCCTACAGCTATCAGTATCTTTTTTTTCTCTGTGATGGAATCTGTAAAAAGGAACATGGCTCCCACCTTCACTCTGCTATTCCCTTCCTCACCTGCATCAGTCATCAGACTGAAATTTATTTTCCTAATTACCAGATCCCTGCTCTAAGGTAGGTAACATGCAGCTCATCTTAATGTGGGATAAGGTGAAGTCTAAGAAAATAATTTTTTTCTTAAAGAGATTTTTTTTTTTTTCAGGTTCAACTGAGGCCAACTGAAACCCAGCAACTACTTCAAGGCAACATAACCCGTGGCAGAAAGGCAAGTCCTTAGCCCACAGAAAGCAATTATACATTTCAGGATGTGCTCCAGAAGTACCTCATCTATTTGCTTTAAACACAGTGGGTCAGGCTCTGTCTCATGGTGGATCAACAGAAACCTACTTCTTAGCTAGTAAATCCCCAGGGAGAGGGAACTGCAGCTTTGTCTACATGGCAGTACCAAGCTCAGGGATAAATGTATTACAACCTACAGTCAGAAAAAAGTAAAGTGAATGGAAGTGAAACAAATGGATCAGTAGAGGCTGGGGGCTGATCTATGGGAGAGCAGCTCTGGAGAAAGAGACCTGGGGGTCCTGGTGGACAGGGGGATGACCATGAGCCAACAATGTGCCCTCGTAGCCAAGCAGGCCAATGGCATCCTGGGATGCATTAGGAGAAGTGTGGCCAGCAGGGCAAGAGAGGTTCTCCTCCCCCTCTACTCTGCACTGGTGAGACCCCACCTGGAATACTGTGTCCAGTTTTGGGCACCCCAGTTCAGAAAAGACAGAGATTTACTGGAGAGAGTCCAGCACAGGGCCACCAAGATGCTGAAGGGAGTGGAGCATCTCCCTGCTGAGGAGAGGCTGAGAGAGCTGGGGCTCTTTAGCCTGGAGGAGACTGAGGGGAGACCTCATCAATGTCTATCAATATGTTAAAGGCGAATGTAGGGAGGATGGAGCCAGACTCTTCTCAGTGTCATCCAGTGACAGGACAAGAGGCAATGGGAGTCAGTTGGAGCACAAGAGGTTGAGGGGAAACACAAGGAAAAACTTTTTCCCAGTGAGGGTGCCAGAGCCTGGCAGGGGCTGCCCAGGGAGGTTGTGGAGTCTCCTGCTCTGAAGACACTCAAGACCCACCTGGATCTGTTCCTGGGTGACTTGGTCTAGGTGACTCTGCTCTGGCAGGGGGGGTTGGACTAGATGATCTTCTCTAGATGATCAACCCCTGACATTCTGTGATTCTGTGAAAGGAAGCCTACATTTTCCTGAATTTTATTTATTTGAAATTATGGGCAGTTTTAATGATGCTCTGACTTTTAATGAGAATTCCACTCCAGGTCAGAAAAGTTGTATTTTCTCCAACCTTTAGAAATGAGTTGACATGCAAGTTCAGTAACACAGGGAGCTGCAAGTGAGGTCAAGTCCCAGTTCTCCTAGGTACTGCACAAACTCAAGGTAAGAGATGGTCTCTCGTGCAACAGGCTAGCAATAAAAAAAAAAAGACATACAGAAAGTGGCAATGGAAAGAGAAGCATAGAGGTGAAGTGACTTAATAAGGTTACATAGCAGAGTCAAGAGCAGAATACAACTCCACTCATGCCTTTTTAAGTACCCACTAGAAGAGGCCACAGACACCCTCTGATGTTCCCAGGCAGATGCTCAGTTTTTATTGCCCTTGATTGGATGTCTTCACTTGGTCTTCCTGAAAAAAAAAAGTCCTTGGACTGTACTTCACGGTGTTGCCACAGCAGTTTACTATCATAAACAGCTACAAGTGAGTTTGAGCTCATCTATGACTTTTCTTTTCCCCATTTTGCAGATTTATGTACTTGGTTGTGGAGGAATATATGTGGGGTTTGACTAATTTTTCCTGCAATCTGTACAGACCAGCTTTTACAGTCTATTTGCACCCATGCTTGATGATCTCTGTTACGAGGCAGCCATTTTGTGGAGAAAGCACTTTGTCAGCATAGTTTGCTTGACTCAGAAAGAAAATAAGAACCAAATATGATCTGAGAGTGGCAGCTTCCATGGAAGTCTAAGCATTCTTTTCTCTCTTAACAGTGGAGAAACCAAACAGAGGTGCAACACCTTGAGCCAGGTGTAGAGACTTAAGAGTAACAAAGAAGTCCACTCGCTTCACACAAGAGTGTACACTGAAAGGGAAAGCATGGGTGTCTCTGACTGGTAAAATCTCATGGAAGAACAAAAGTCATGCTGATTGCAAGCTTAGGAGTGAACAAAAAAATATTACTTGATATTAAGATGTACTTTTGAGAAGCAGAGGGGAAGCTCAAGAATCAATCACAGAATCACTGGCTCAGAGTTGACTAGTGTAATGCCCAGGCCTCCCCGGACCAGCTGCAGCAACTGCCTGTCTCCCAGTTCTCCCACTTTTCTTTCTGTCAAAGAAAACCAAAGGACTAATTTTCTGACTGCTTCAGAACACCAGTCACTTGTTTTTTCTCCAATTGCCTAGCTAACCAGGGCAGTTAAGTCCAACTCAGAGACATAAGCCCAGCCTTTACTTAGCTTGCTGGCACTTCTGCTCCAGATCAGAAGGAAGTTTTCTGTACCAAAAAACACACACGATTTTCTAGCCTGCCCCAGAAGCAGGTGCTCCTCTTCCAAACCTTGCTTCTTTCCCACTGGGCTCCACACACTTCTGTCTGCCACAGAAACTTTGCCTTGCAGAAGGCTATCACTGGGGAAATGGAGTGGCCATGGAGAAGGAGATACTCTTTGCTGCTGGGATCATTACCTGAGAGATGAACTCTTTTAATAATGTCACCCTGCTATGTGGTGCTCTCCGATACCTTGAGGAAAGGTCACAAAGAAAACCCTAGGAGCTGAGAACACAACTGGTACCAGTAAGATTAGACAGAAGACATGGCCAACAGAGATGAGAGAGATGTGGAAATCAGACATGCAAAGGAGATGGGTGCAGACTTCCTCCAGTCTGAAGTTCAAGTGAAGACTTCTCAGTCCTTCCCTAATGCTATCAGACTACACTGAAATTCAGATTTTTATTCAGACCTACCCTGCCTTGCCAGATTTATGGATTTAAGATAATTCTACAATGTTGAACTTTATCTTCTGACTAAAAGATCTAATTTTGTGTCCAGAAAGATCCAGTGTTTCTTTTCTCTATATATATATGATTTTATGATTTGTCCTTCCTCACAGTAACATTGTAGTTCCTTAATGGTCAGAAACCTCAGTCCTGATTTTCAAGCGTCAAGGACCATGAAAAAAATAATTCACTGTGAAGTGAACAAGATCTGTGTGTGGGCTCAGCAGCTTTGAAAAGCACTCTCTCTTGTGCTTAGCTATCAAAATGATTGGCACTGGGCATATCCCTAAACAGTGTGATCTATATAAAAGTATTCCTCCTTCAAAATCTTGTCACTAATTCAAAATCACATTCCTTCAAAACCCTGTCAAAAATATATTACATTTCTACATGGTCCAGTTCTGTTTCTGTGCAGAAGAACAGTTTTATTCACCCTGTGCAACCTGGTTAGGCTATTAATATTCTCCAATCAGTCCATCTCTATTTTTCATCACATCAGAACCAGAACAAACATCATATTCCAAATACGGTCTCAGGACATTCACCTTTTAATGTCTCCACTCAAACTCTGCCCTTGATGCTTTTTGTTCTGCTCCACAGTCCTCTTACTACATTTCATATCATTTTCAAAGGATTTCTTTCTCTGCTGCCCTGTGAGATTTTCCTCCACCATCTCATGGAGTGCCTCAAAAGTGAACGACCATTTGTCTTCTCTTCAGTCATTGTCCTTTCTGTGTACATTTGCAAAATCAACAGCATTCTTTTTATGAAGGCATTGATGCTGTTCTTTCACAAACCACTATTAATATTTGTTTTGTGCCTGTGGTCTTTCCCGAGAAGGATGGGATGGCAGAATGTATCTCAACAACGGCCAGGGAATTCTCCCTACACCCATCCACAAGCATATCTATTTTTATAGCAAATTCAGTCCATCTAGTAGATGGAAATCAAAAGGGCTACACTGAGTGCCCTGTGACAATTCTACCAAATACCCAGGAGAAAAACTTGGCATTAACCTTCAATAAATGAATGGATTATATTGCAAATAATAAGATGGTTAAATATAGTCACAATCTATGAATTAAACATTGCCTAACTTTGCATGATGCTAATTTATTTTGGCATATCTTGATGATTGTGCTGTGGCTGCATCCTTCTGAATGCTTTCTATTTGTCCAGTGGTTGTCCTTTATAATCCAGCTGCTGGCTACAGTAAAATATACAGTAAGCCGTGTCAACAATAGGTACACAACTCCACACACACATGGAATATTGGACATAGATGATGCTTTATGTGGTACAGGTAGACTGCCCAGCATACATGTACTCATGGCTTCATTAATTTCAACAAAAATAAAGCAAAATTCAGTTTACTGAACTGCTTAGGTTCAGTAGAGTAACTG
Source organism: Ceyx cyanopectus (assembly GCA_013401355.1). NCBI lineage: Eukaryota > Metazoa > Chordata > Aves > Coraciiformes > Alcedinidae > Ceyx > Ceyx cyanopectus. The sequence continues at coordinate 86,121 of VYZU01056953.1, read as the reverse complement.
CTTGTGTATCATATGACTGTGGACTAAAGTTCTCTGTGCATTTCCAAACAACAAAGACACGTTATCTTATTTTTAGGCGTGAATTTCTGTATTTGGCTTTCTGTAAAAGACTAGGTGCCTCCACCAAGGTTTTCACCTTTACTGGGTGCTTTACAACAACAGAAGAATAATGAGCCACAGCTCCAAAGGCAGTCTTATGTAAAAAAAAGAGATAACAAGGGTTAGAAAGCAAACACCCAGACAGGGGACTTGTCCACATTCCATGGTGTATGATNAATGGGAGTCAGTTGGAGCACAACAGGTTTAGGGTAAACACAAGGAAAAACTTTTTCCCAGTGAGGGTGACAGAGCTCTGGATAAATTTATCCCAGAGAAATAGTGACGAGACAAGAGGAAAGGGGTTTAAGTTGCACCACGGGAGGTTTAGGTTGGATATTGGGAAAAAATATTTTCCTGTGAGAGTGGTGAGGCCTTCAACAGGCTGCCCAGAGAGGGGGTGGAATCACCACCCCTGGAGGGCTTCAAAAGTTGTGTAGATATGACACTTCAGTGACACTTCAGGCCATGGTTTAATGCTCACGCTAATCGGACTTGATGATCTTCAAGGCTGTTTCCAACCTTAATGATTCTGTGATCTCTCAACTCCCTGCTCCTTCCCCTCAAGGAACACGTGTGTTTCTCTCTCTCAGGTACTACTCAGACATAGGCAAGATGCCAGCAATCAGTGACCAGGACATGAATGCCTACTTGGCCGAGCAGTCTCGCATGCACATGAACGAGTTCAACACCATGAGCGCGCTCTCCGAGATCTACTCCTACGTTGGCAAGTACAGCGAGGAGGTAAGAACCTGCAGGGGCCTGGGAAGAGCAGGTTCTGCAGCACCATGGGACAGCCCACCCAGTCCTAGGGCTCTGCATGTTTCACATGCTACCCCTAAGGTGTCTTCATCCTGGCCCAGGGGGATGATGGATTTGAGGAATGGAAAGGGAAGGTCTGGGATTATTGGTCTCCCCAGTACTCCTGCATCTGGATGCCTGATAGTTTTGTCTCCTGGTCAGTCATGGGTGACCTTATCTAGGTGATCCTGCTCTGGCAAGGGGGTTGGACTAGATGATCTTCTAGGTCCCTTCCAACCCCTAACATTCTGTGATTCTTTGATTCTGTGATCTCAAGTGCCATGGGAAGGTGATGAATAAATACCAAATAACTAATCTACAGGATGAGAATCCATTGGATTGGTTGCAATCTGGATGTCTATATTTAATCAGATCAGCCTCAAACTGCCTGCCTAGTTCCCTGCTGGCTGACTGACCAGCTTTGCATCATCCAATCTAAACTCAGGACCAACCTTGGAGAAAGTTAACCCTCATCTGCTGGTGTAAGATGGTGGACTCAAACCTTTTTTTATTGGGGAAAAAAAAGAATAAAAATCTCTATCACTTCTTTTTCTCCCTTTTTCCAGATTCTTGGAGCCCTTGATCAAGACGACCAGGCTGGGAAACAGAAACTTGCCTACAAACTTGAACAAGTCATAACCCTCATGAGCATAGACAGCTGAGAACTGTCCTGCCAGGGCCACCCTGGGAGGGATAAACCAAGTCGTGCCTCACTCAAGATCATCATCTTTACCAAGTGCAAGTTTTGATTGGCTGTAAGCAGAGTCACCTGAACAGTGCTCCTCTTTCTCTCTTTCATTTCTTTCTCTTTCAAAATCTATGGACAAAATAACAAAGCCCCAGGGGTTAAAAGAAAAAGACTGCAGAAGAATCTTGGCTCTGGGGACATCAAGATGTTCAGGTGGAGCTCTCAGTTTCACAGCTTCCCCTCTTGCCTTTGCCCTAGAGAAGAACTAGTACTCAAAAATAACAAAACAACATACAAACCCTCCCTCAACATCACTTCATCACTCTGCAGATGGGAAACTGGGAGGTCAATTCTGTCATGCTGCTTTAAGTACCCTCCAAGGGCTGTAGCCTCTGGAGTGGACATGGAAATGAACTCAGTATTACTCAAAGTCTCCCCAAGGGGATGGCAACCTGCCTGCAGGGATCTTGGAGGGCAGGAGCAAATCAAGATCCTCTCCTGCAGAGCCATTGCAACTCTATCTCTTGATAGTGACCTACTGGGAGAGGAACCCCAAGGCTCCTGGAAAACGTGCCACAGCTCCAAAGGCAGTCTTATGTAAAAAAAAGAGATAACAAGGGTTAGAAAGCAAACACCCAGACAGGGGACTTGTCCACATTCCATGGTGTATGATGGGTATTCAGCTCCTGTAAGCTTCTGCTTGAAAGCAGAGTGAGATGAACATCAGACAGGAGATGGGACAGCTGTCGCTGGGAAGGCAGCTATAGGAATAATTACCAATGAGAGAGGCTGGTTGAAGAGAGAGAATTCAAAGAGTACTAAAGAGCAGAGATGGGTTGCAGAATGCCCTGTGTCAAGACAGGCCAGAAAGGCTGTTTGATCCCTAAACCTGCTTTTTACTCTCTTGCTCCCCTTAGAAGCCCACCTTGTGACTCAGAAATAATTCTTGAGTGGGACTTTCAAATTCTCTGAGGGTGCCTGTTCCTCTTTCCACTCCCAGAGCTTTACCATATCCCTTCTTCTTCAAGTCTGAAAATGCACCTAAAGAAAATGTGCCAACACTTTCACAAAAGGCATCATGCATATCCCTGATGTGAGGCTGACTGTTCTGCTAAAACACATATTCAGCTTCTACCATCTTCTCTAAATAGAAAGTCACCTGGAAGGAAGCCACAATATTAAGAAAATAAAATATATTTACCATTGGTCACTGTTTAGAGGACATCCAAGCCATTACAGCCTGTAAAACCTTCTGGACCAAACCAGGCACAACACACCTGTGTGCTTTCTAAACTGTATGCAAATCCTGCTCTAGGTTCTCAGGTATCAATGGCTTGATTAATGTAAATGAGGGCTGGACAGAACTTTGGCCCTTTCAAATTTGTCTTTGGCACTACCATTTTTACCATTTTTTTCCTGTTATTTTCTTTCCAACTCAAAATGTGGAATATTTTGTCACTTTAAATCTGCAGGTAAGAAGATTAGCCAGCTTTAGAACATGGAAATGTGCTTCTAAGCAAGTGGCAAGCACCACCTCAAACACACAGCCCTGAAAGATGTGCTCAGTAAACTAGTACTTTATTTTTTTTTAATGAAGAGATGAGCTTCCCATTGATCTCTGTTGTGTAAAGCTCATTATGGAAGCCAGTTTTCACCAGTTCACCCCCATGTTTACCAAAACTGTGTACTGAGATCTCAAAGAAATTAAATGCAGAATTACATAAGATAATAAATATTGGAAATTATATGTTTAATTCATATAACAAATTACCAGAGATTACTTGTACAAGTAGCCTGCAATGTCCTTAAAAATATTCTTTAACTGAGGAAAAGTTTTCTGACCTTTGGAGGAAATGCTTGCTTCTAGCTATGACTAAAAAGAGATTTCCTTCTTTCTCTGTTGTGTTAAGAATCTTTTCTTCTTATAAAGAAGGCACCACAGTGGTTTATAACTGTCATAAAAGCCTGCAATCCTTTTGAGGTTAAGCTACTCAGCTATTCAACTTTTACTACAGAAACTTTGAAATTCAAAAAGAAAAAATAATGTAAGTTTTTGAAGGACATGTGTTGCTGTAGGTGATCCTGTTAATTAAAAGTGATTGCCTGCTAGGAAATCATACTTTAAAAAGTTTCATGAATTTATTAGAACCCTGAAGGTATCTTTGTATGCACAGGGCTTTACATGCCATTTATGCAATTTTGTTTCAGATCTGTTTAAAGCTTCACTGATGCTCCCTGAGCAGGGGAACAGCACTGCCAGCATTTGTATGTATTTTGGCTAATTGAATTATGTGAAAATACATACTAATGAAGCTTTACCAGTGACGTTTGCTGAGGACAGTTTAAGTCTCATTTTCTTCTTATTAGCAGTATCTTTCTGTTGCAGATCTATCTTTTTNGAATGGTAGTAATCTAGTCAGACAAGATCTGAATATATTCTTATACAGACTTCAGCAATGCTTTGCTACCCCTTGACAGTGGTGCTTGAGGAATAACTAAGACACAACAGTTGTTTATTGGGTGGGGTTTTTTTTAACCAAAACCATGGGAAATATCAAAGCTGAAGTATATGAGTCTATTACACTTGAGATGGGTGGGGATCCAAATCCCTACACTGACCACCTGACTGCAGGTATCTCAAGTTTGTCACTGCTTCACAAAAGCAATCAGCTAATTGCCTAATAAAAATTGTAATTGGGTATTTGCTGCTCACATTTTCTTTTTCAGGTCATGGGCNGGAAATATCAAAGCTGAAGTATATGAGTCTATTACACTTGAGATGGGTGGGGATCCAAATCCCTACACTGACCACCTGACTGCAGGTATCTCAAGTTTGTCACTGCTTCACAAAAGCAATCAGCTAATTGCCTAATAAAAATTGTAATTGGGTATTTGCTGCTCACATTTTCTTTTTCAGGTCATGGGCATTAAAAAACTTTTTTTTTTTTTTTTTTCTGCCATGTCATTTTTTTACTTAAAACATATTTCATAAACTAACCCA
>VYZU01056953.1:62673-77770 GCA_013401355.1 Ceyx cyanopectus | reverse complement strand
TTTTTTTTTTTTTTTTTCTGCCATGTCATTTTTGTACTTAAAACATATCTCATAAACTAACCCAACAAGTAAGCAGCACCCTGCCTTGGCATAATATCAAATATTAAAATGTTAAAAGGGAAAAAAAAAATTCTCTGTGAATTTTACCAGCCAAGAAAAAAAAAAAAGCTGAAGAAAAGTAAGAAGAGATTTATGAAAGTTCACTGTGCACTTTGATGAATGTGTGGGCAGGTAGTTTTGCATATGCTTTGGAATATGTTACCTGTTACAGACAAATCTATGCATCCCAGGATTGCCTTGGATTGTCAGGGAGTTGTTGAGAGCTGACTGTGCACTAGGCAACCTTAGTGCTCAACTGGAGCTGCTGAGTTTTTCCAGATTGACATGATTTTATATAATATCCCAGTGTAGCTGGGATTGTATAGACAACATGCAGGATTTCAGAAAAAAATAGAGATTATTAATAGCAAGCAGGGGAAGGTGTCATTTGATATAATTCAATTATCTTCTTTTAACTCTAGAGGCCTTTTATATTATTGTTCTTTGTTTCTTAAAGACTCACATTTAATTTTTCAAGCTGGGCTTCCCAGGCTACGTATGAAATTTAATAGCAGCACCTTTAGAAACTTAAATATTTAGGATTTACACGTGGGTGTGCATGTGCACGCACTCCAGAGCCAGAGTCACAAACTTGAGAGTTCTGTCTACATTTGAACTTTTTAAAGCCTGAATTTGCATTTATCTGATATTATCTCCCAAATGCAGCCTGGACAGTTTGTTATGTAATGCATGAAGATGAGACGGATGCACTTGTGAATAACAAAGCCAACAGTTAATACTTTAGAGGGGAATATAAAGTATATATATATACTCTGAGAATTAAATAAATGTTTCAGTTCATCTGAATGACTGAGTGAATAATGGATTAATGTGCATTTGATGTTCACATTTACGAATAAGTACCTGCCAAGCCCTGTAAAAAAAACCCTCTTCTACAGAGACTCTCCTTATTTTCAGAAATGATACCTCTTGAGGCATTAGAAACAAACAGGGTTTTTCCCTCAAGCTGTTACAGTCCCTCTTCACCTTCCAAAGTAATCAGATAAACATTATTGACATGTCAGCGAATTCATCATTAAATAATCTCTAACTTCCATCACTAGAAGAGCAAGGTGTTTCAGAAAACTTCAATAAAAGAAGCCTCAACGTTAGGGGGAAGAAGATTTTGTTCAGTCATGCAAGATATACACATCAAGTGGAAGAAAAGCATCTGAAAAGTCCCTGAGCCTTTTGAAGAATCTGTGCCTTCTGACCAACAGAAAATAAGCACATTTTGCATTTTGCCTTATTTATCTGTCATGTCTCTCTGCTCAGTGCTAATGTCTTATAGCTGCTTCAGCAGCAGGAGTCATGGCCAGTTCTAGTGCAAGTTCTCTGCCACCAGTACACACTCAAATAGTCACCAGCTGTTTTACTCTGAAAAGAAGAAAAAAAAAAAAAAAGACAACCTGGGGTTGTTACCAAATGCCAAGACCCTAGTTGAGATGCAGACAATGTCTCCAGGCTCCCATTATGTTGCTTCAGCCCTGAGCTCTGAAGAGTATCGATAAGGGGCACAAAATAAAACAGGGAAATCAAGAGACACTGAGTAATAGACCTTTGAATCTTTCTTATTGTTGGATTTACAAATAACACAAACTGGTTTGGGTAGGGAAATCAGTTTGCAGTTCAGCATTGGGCTTGATACAACATCATTTCTCATGTGTGGGGAAAAGCATGTTTGAACACTGAGAGTCATCCTGGTACAATGAAAGTGAATAAATCCCTGTATGAAAGGGTCAGCCTCTCCACACCCATGTCAAAGGGTTAGCAGTGTTCATACCAACATAAACCTTAACCACCTGAATGCATAGCATATTATATGTGCATTGAAAGAGAACAGCTCTGTGTCCTGAGTATTTTCCATCTTGCAAGATCCTCTTTCCTTTGTGTTGGGCATTTTTCATCTTCCTTTCTATTTTGCCTGCAGCCAGTAAAATCTTAAGCTTTTGAAGCTAAATGAAATTTTACATAGAAATTCTGGAATTTGAACAAAATAAACTCCAGAAGGTGAAAGCCTGTTTTGTGTGGATGTCAGCTTGTGTGTGTTTGCATGCAATTTTTCAGCCTTCTAGAAAGAATCTATAGCTACTTGCTCTTAAAAGTGTCACCAAGCCCAAAACATTTTAAGAAAAGCATACTATGCTTTACTAAAAAACAAAAAAAGACTTCACCCTAAAGGCTCATAATTGAAACCCTCTCCTGAAAGAGATGCCTGGCACTCATCCAGCTGCAGGGCTTGCCAAACTTTGTCCCTGGGTACTTACTGCCTGTCTCTGAGGGATGTCTAGGACTGCTGCACCTTTTCCTAAGTCCCTGATACATCACTGGCCTTTATCCAGTCCAAGAAAACTGTGGTGGCATGGTAGTCCCTTGGGTAGTCTCAATGAGACACCTTCCTCTCCCATCATTGAGAGCAACAGGCTTCAAAATGCAAAATAACTGGAATAATCACAATCACTTTAGGGCATTTTAGATGGGTTGTAGACTCGGGCAAAATTGTGTTGTTTGGTTCAGACCAGATTTGCAGAATCTCTGTACAAAAAAAAATAAAAGAAAGCTAAAAATAATGTATTCAAGGAAAAACTGTGTGTTTGCCATCTTTGCATGTCTCTGTAAATACATGGGCTTATTGTGCCACTGCTGAACCTGGAACTCAGTCTTCCAAACACATCCTTGGCTTCAGGTAAGGTTGTTATCTGCCTGCTTTCCAATCACACTCTCAGTTTGGCCCACACATAGCCTGATCTGTGCCTGCACAGCAGCCCTTTGTCTGAAGTGACTTGGGTTTTGTATTTCCAAGGTAGCAATCCTAGATGGAACAATAAATACTCTTTTCTGGCAACGGGTTTTCTCCTTAAGATGGCAGCTTGCATCCAGTTATTTTTAAGGTAGTCCACTGAAGCAGGCTCTTGCCTTGCAGCAAAACCACAAGGAAGACACCTCTATATGTGGTTCCTGGGTAAAACACATCATAATTTCCCACCAGGATGGCGTTATAGTGGAGATTTAATCCTTTCCCAAAAGATCCACCTTTCTTGAGCCTCAATTCCAAACAGTAAAGGATGGGTCATCCAGAATTCAAAAGAAAAAAAAGCAAAAAAAAAAACAAGCAGCCATGGCTCTTTGCGGCTTGCAGTCCTGATAGAACAGCCTCCCCAGCCTCTGGGGAATCAGGTAACAATGGGGTTTGATAATACTGCCGGAGTTTATTTGAGGGATGCTGACAAGCCTAATTGCTTGGCAGCTAGGAGCAGCTGTAGGGCCCCTGGCTGGTCTGGGGGGGGGGGGCATTAACTCTTGGCTTGCCTGTTGGGTTCCTCATCACAGCTGAAACACTGCCTGAGAGAGGGTTACTGGGACACGGAGCAGTGAGAAACACTCCTGGAAAGCATGTGGGTAGTGACTAAGAAAGATACTGAGAGGATGCACCAGTACTAGAAGACCGAATAGTGGGTTTTAGATGGATAGGAGGCCTAGATGTGGGCTGTGTGGCTTCTCCACACATTTAAAATCATGTGCAGCAGTGTCAGTTCTTCCCATAGAAGCTTTTTCCTGTGTTATCCAGAGAGCTAGTTGCCTGAAAAGAAAGACCAACCAAGGCAAAAAAAAAAAAAAAAGCCATGACAAATCATTTCTCTAACAAAGACAATGAGTGGACTTCCCTTAGCAGTCTCTCCACCATTTATTTTCACTTTTCACTGAGCTTTGATTTTTTTTTTAAAGCAAATGGGAAGAATGTATTTAATATTCTACTTGAGAACCAGAAGTGAATGGGGAAACATAACCAAACAGCAGCATTGCTGACTGTGATCTAAACCACTGCAGATGTTAGAATCTGTCTAATTTCCACTCTGTGTTCTACCCTAGTGGAAATGGGTCATTTGCAAGTCTAGCAGCAGGTATATGGCTGTAACATGGCAGGGGAAAGTTGCTGTGGGAGTTTCAACTGTGTGTTTCCAGATTATTTTAGTGAAAGTCAAGTCTCCATTTTGCATTATAGCAGCGGTTTTGCAAACAATGTAGTTATCTGATGTGGAAAATAAAACACACAATTGTACAATTGCTTTGGAACACAGTAAAACTGCAATTCTCATTACGCAGTGACCATTTCATACAGAAATCCCTAAATTATGTCTCAACATTTTGGATTAGTGCTTGGCAGTTCACCATTTCATGGCTCGTGCTAGCACAAGTCTGAATAGCTAGAATTTGAGTGGAAAGCAAGAAACCTGCAACTCTTCTCCACCACTGCCAAAAGGTCTGCATGGTGCTAGCCACACTGTCTTGCTTTTTCTCAATCCTGTGTCAGCTGGGAAACAATCCTTAAAATTTGGCATGCAAGGGCAGCTCTAAGTCAGCCCACTTGGCACAACTATCCCAGGCCCAAAGGATTTCCAGGATTACTTTTTCAGAGAGAGCCCAGCTGTGGCACACAGTGTTCTGACTTCTCCCAGACACGTACATATGCTGTCCACTTTTCTACCTGGCCCAAAATACATGTGTCATCTTCCAGTAGGTGTTGAAAGGAAACATATTCCTTCTGTCAGTTACTAATATCTTCTTATCTTTGGTTTTATTTAAGCATTTAGGATAGTGTTTTGAGCCCATTCCTACAACATTTCTTCATTAAAGCAGCAGTTTCAAGTCTGAATCATAGGCATGTTCTGTACAGAAGAAATATTTTGGTTTCATTATTTCTACTGATACTGGGCCTTCAGTGCAAGGGCATCATGAGCTGTAAACCCTAAGGGATCTATGAGCTCTTTCTAAGGAATGCCTAAAGCCAGCAAGTATCTTGCAAATAGTTGCATTTTCTTTGTAAGCTTCTAAACACTCCCTAGAAACATTTTCAAGGGTTACGAATCAGAAAAAGTTGAGAGCTACTGCCTTAGTATATTCTTTCTGGGAATGCAATTGAGCTATGCTTGCTGAAAAGGTGACTCCCTGAGGTCTGAGATCACTCAGACCTTCCTTTGCACAACTCATGTGATTTCTTTGTGTTTGGCATTTGACTTGGATCAGTGGATCTCCACTACAGGGCATCGTTTCTGCTAGGAATGGCCAGAAGTGCTTATATATAAATCCACACCATCTGCTATTCAGGGAATCTTTTGGCCACTCCTCTTTAGCGCAGACCTTTGGATTTTTCCTTTTGTCATTTGCAATGCTGACTTCCAAAGAAACAATTTCCAGTATCCATACAGAAGCTAATGTATAGGAGGAGACAAGATATTAGAGCTCTAGTAAACTCAAGTTGCTTTTACAGGCTCTCGAAGCTGGCAAAACTTCTGTTTTGCACTAAGTGAAAAATACCTTCCTGTCTGTTTTAAATAGTCTCTGCTTTCACCAGTGCTATCAGAGAAGAATACTTTGTTTACTAGATGTCTTGTTCTCTTAAAGTGCTGAAAGGACTGATAAAAGCTAATCAGTTCCAGCATTTAAGATACAGTAAATGACACAATTGCCATCTGTGTATTAATGTATATCAAGGTGATAAATTTTCTTTCCTTCCAGCTCAGTGGAAAAAGAGCACAGTAAGGTAAAAGGGACACTGGATTCCAACAAGTATTTGGTCCTGCATTTATATTTTTCTTTCACCTAGGACAGTCCTACTTTTGATTAATTTTTTAAATGCTGCTTTTAATTCCAGGCAACCCTACAACATGAGTGACCCTAAATGACACTTATACCAAGTTAGTGAAAGGCCACAAAAATCAATCTGCCATCAGTGTCTATATGATTTCTAGTGCACAGTTGAAGCATACAGTGCTACACCAATCTCACAGGGCACATTGAAAGTAATGCCTGCTTACTTCTATTCCCTTTGACCATAAACAGTTTTGTTCCTAAGTGGCATGTTAAGAACAAATAACTGCTTGAAACTTTGCCAGGTAAACACTTTGAGGCAGCACGAATTTGAAACACCAGTGATCTGCTCAAAAATACCCTGAACACCTGTGTAGAAATCCTGCACCTGACCCTTTCTCCTTATGTGGCTCAGTGGCAGTTCTTTGCAATTCTTAGTGTCAATTGACCCATCCAGAAGATGGGAACAGCTACAGCAACTCCTGCAACAGCCAGGGCTCACTTTAGCCTTTGTCTGCTGATGCTTATGAAGTACCTTAAAAGGACGTAGGTGACAAAGAACTGGGATTTTATTGTCAACTCACCTTTTGGCCTTGAGAATCCTATTCTGTGATTCTGTGATTTACATTCCTCGTATCTTCAGGGAGATGGTTGGAGGCAGGGGGCTTCTGAGGGATGCTCTGGCCACAGTCACCACGCAAGAGCATGGAACCCTTCCAAAGCAGAAGTGGACACATCATGGTCAGGGGAACCCCATGAGCAACACTCCCCCCACACACTTCCCAGCTCTCCCAAGCATTGTGAAAAGCTGCTCACATGCTTTGGCAAAGGGAGCTTGCTCCAAAGGACACACCACTGGCTCACCTCTGCCCGACGTTCCACCGGCATCGCCGGCAGCACTCAGCCCTCTCTAACTAAACACACTGAGGCCTGCGTGTGCTACTGAAAGAAGGACCTTTCCATCAAAACAAAACACACACCCAAAAAAACCCCAACCCAAAATGGTGAATATCATAGAAAAAGGGCCCTAGGGCCCGCTGGCACCCCCGACCGTGCCAACCCCGAGCCGAGAGCTCCGCTGCAGCCCCTGCTCTGCCGGACATGGTTCCTCGGGAGGTTCCTGCAGCCTCTCCCCGAGGAGGAGCCTTCCCCGGCCGGGCTAGTCCGACGCCTCGGTCCTTTTCGGCGGCCCTCAGAAATAATTCGTGCCATAGCCAGCAGATGTCAGCAATTGATAATAAAACGGCGGCCGAGCCTCGGCGGAGAGCGCGAATTCGGGGGTTGCCCGCACCTGGCTAGGCAGAGGCCTCGGGGGGTGCCCAAAATACTCCCTGCGAGAGGCCTGAGCCCTGCGGCCGCTGGGGACCCGAAGGGGTGTCACGGGAGGGGTTGGGTGGGATGCGCAGCCACTAAAGGGGACGAGCAGCAGGGTGTGCTCCCACCGGTGGGCATCGCGATCCAGAGCCACCCGCGGTCACCTTCCAGCTGCTTACTGTTTACTGCATCCCCTCCTCAAAACCTCCCGCCCCCCCTTTCAATAAGGGGAGCTGCCAGTGATGTGGGCAAAGGTGGGACTACAGCCCAACAGGACACAAAACCGTGGGGTGAGCCTGGCCAAGTGGAGGCAGTAACGTGGTTTAGTCTGGAGAAGAGGAGGCTCAGGGGGGACCTTATTGCTCTCTACAATACTTGAAGGGAGGTTGTAGGGAGGTGGAGGTCGACCTCTTCTCCCAAGTTAAAAATGACAGGATGAGAGGCAATGGCTTCAAGTTGCACCAAAGGAAATTTAGGTTAGATATCAGAAAAAAATTCTTTACAGAGAGGGTAGTTAGGCATTGGAATGGGCTGCCCAGGGAGGTGGTTGAGTCTCCCTTGGATGGATCTAGTGCAGCCCCCCTGCAGGGAGCAGGGACACCCTCAACTAGAGCAGGCTGCTCAGAACCTTGGCCAACCTCACCTGCAATAGCTCCAGGGATGGGGCCTCAACCACCTTCCTGGGGAGTCTATTCCACTGCTCTACCACCCTCAAGGTAAAGAACTTCTTCCTGAGATCCAGTCTAAATCTCCTCTTCTCTAATTTAAACCCATTACCCCTCGTCCTTTCACTACAGGCCCTTGGAAACAGCCTCTCTCCAGCCTTTCTGTAATTCTGGATGAGCAACTGATCAAGGAAACTGAAGCTGTTGGCATGTGGAAAATTGCTGTGCATTTGCTAAAACTTTGAATCAAAGATCTGAAATTAAGCTTGGAGCAATTGATGCTTGCACTGAGCTCCTCAGGCCATCAGGACAACAGAATAAAATCCAGTGTCCTGGAGCCTGCAGAAGTTTCAAGGGAACTGCTGAATGCTGGAGGCAGCGAGGTTGGCACACACACGAGGAGACAAAGGTGGGTTTAAGTCTTCTTTGCAGCTCTTCAAAAAAAACAAACCTACTTTTCTCACTTGGGGCCACACATAATGTTGTTAGTTCAATTCTACTGGAAATCATCTAATTAAAACATCTAGATTACAGAAGCATTGGGTTAAAAAGCAATGAAGGAAATATGTTAATAGAAATAAAAGGCATTCAAGTGGCATCATATGAGGGTCTGGCACCTTTAAAATTGCCTAACATGTTTTCTTCATATTAGGCTTTCTTTTCAAGTCTCAACTATCCATAAAGAAATCTTTCTCACATAGCTCAACTCTCTGATTTCACTGTGCCTGTGTGTGTGAGCTGGATAACATATTTTTTGGCCCCAGTTTTAAACTCCTCATTTCAGGTGGTTTGGAATTATCTGAGCCTGAAAATGGATTGGAACTTATGGAGAAAAATGGTATTTTTTCATATGAGTATGCCAAAGGCTTTGCCAGTTCCACCCCAGCTGTCTGAATTGTCACCAAGCACAGAAAATAGCAGCCCCAGAGGAATTGCTCCTTGACATTTATGGGCTGCTAAAGTGAGGTAAGACCAAGCCCTTCTGTCCTGGTCCTCTCAGGGAATTATCTAGGCAGAGAGCACTTCATCTGTACTTAAACCACTAAAGAAGGTGAATATGGATGAGAATAAGAACAATTGAAATTCATCAGTGCAAATTTTAGATGATGTCTAGGAAGCTACAGGAAATTCCCTACTGTAAACCTATGTATGGAAGGAATCCAGGGAAAATGGTCAATGTAGCCAAAGGGGCTGGAGACCATCCAGTGCCTTTTGCACTGGATTTAAGTCCATTCTGGCAGATAAGAGTCTAAAACACAGGCCAGGTTCAAGAAGCTACAGAAAGATCTATAATTTCAGGAGTAGCAGTCATAAAAGCATTGATGCATAAAATTTACAAAATCCAAGCTGTAAATAAAATTACATTTCAAGATCAACTCATGATATTTTACATCTTAACTATTAATTGGGGTAGTTAATTCTTCAGGCTCCTATGGTGCACAAATGAAAAGTAACCCTCAGTTAGAAGACAGCACTAAGATGAATATTTAACTCAATAAAAAAAAAAGGCAGATCAGGTTCCCAGGGAGGCTGTTACATAATTTGGTGTTTTCTTTTATGCTAAACTGCTATTGCCACAGTAACCCCAAGAAAACACCAAACCAAGGATGTTTGCTCAGGTGCAGCTGTGTTTGTTATTGCAGGGTTGCTCCCAAGGGCAAGTGGATACAGGTGCTGGGCTCCCTGCTACCTGGCCCCCTTGCCCCCTGCCCCTTACCTTCCTCTGAAAATACATCCGTGATGTTGGACTATTGCAAAACTGAGCACAGGGGGCTGGCATTTGAGGGGCTTACTGGTGCCAGTGTGAGTTTTTCCACAGGGTTTCCATCAGATTCTTAGGTCCTTATTTGTCTGTCTAGCTTATTTGCTGTAAATTTAAATGTGTACGTGCAGGATTAAAGCAGGTGTTTTGATTGAGTGGCTGAACAGAGTAGCATTTAAACGTGTGCTTAAATGGTTAGTGGAATGGAGGCCTGGAAAACCCTCAATTTCTCCTTAGCATGAAGGAATAATCAACAAATGACATGAGAAGTTAGTCATGGAGTTCAGAGAATTACCTTCTCCTCCCTGAAAGGAAATTCAGAAAAGAGGAAAGTAAGAGAAAAATAAAAATAAATCCAAAACTCCCCTAGCACTTCATTTTAACAGAAAATGACCCTGGTTTCCAGAAGAGTTTAATCTCTTTTCCAGTATCCACCAGAATAACAACCTTTTTTCAAAACACCAGCGCAGATGCAATGTCAGATGTGATGTTCTGACAGAGCAGGATGCAGTGCAGCAGGAAGAAAGTCAGATCATCTTGCCCCTCTTTCTGCTTGGAAAACTCAATGCCACTATAAGAACTCTGCTCAGATAGTAAAGTTTTCCTTGTCTCCTGGCTGCTTTTCTCTCAGCATATGGAGATGGAGCTACCTCAACCAGCAAAGCTCTGAGACCAACAAATGCCTGGTGTGATACTGCAGAATGTCCATGATATTCTTTCTATGCATTTCATTCTTGGCAGTCTCCTTGTCTTTTGGCTTAAATGTCACACAATCATAGAATGTTTAGGGCTGGAAGGGACCTCCAAAGGTCATCCAGTGCAGCACCCCTGCAGTGAGCAGGGACACCCTCAACTAGACATGTCATGTTCTTCCTCTTTTCATTACAGGTATAACTCCAAACTATGTGTTGTTTCTCTAGTCCAGAATGTATCAGATATTTTAATTTTTCTTAGTGGGATGTTTGACACCAAGAGGAAAAGCAGCACAGTCTCCAAAAGCACCACTCAGCTTTTTACCATTTTCTAACTTATTCCCTATTTGCACTATTTCATTTTCCCACTGTTCCTTTCTACATGTTGTGAGATTTCTTTTTTGATGACTGAATTAACTGTAATGGAAAGTTCTTTCAGCTGTTTTCACCACTCCTGCTCATTTTTATTTTTTTTTCCAGATAAAGCAAGAATATATTCCAGCAGCTGATAGTTCCCAACAGCCTGTTACACCCAGGAGAGCAGCCAGTTTGCCAATATCCCCTCACCCATGGAAACTGAGTCAGACATGGTTTTCTTATATTTTTCCAATGATTCCTACAAATCCATTGTCACCTCTATCCTTCCTACCTCTTTCTAACCACACTGGAATCATCCTGATCCCAAACCACAATTCAGTAAGGATGAGCATAAGTGCTTCAGGAATCCCGAGGCACTGTTTGAGTTCTGATGGCAAATCATGTGTCATTAAGGCATGACATATTTTATTATTGAAACCAAATTTTAGTGGGAATCCTCTAGAAACATGAACACAAAGGGGCTACCTTTGATGCAGTCCTGTGTTCCATCAGGCACTACATGTTGCTACCAGATGGATTGGAGTTGCAATTGCAATGTATTGGAGTTGCTATTTCAATCTTGATACTGCACAATCCTCTTAGATTTTGCTTGTGCTATGCAGCAGTTCCAGTATCTTTTTGGATGTATTTTAGGCAGTAGTACAGTTTCAGCATATACTAAAACAGTAAGAAAAACTAGCCTATGCAATACCTGGGATCCCACTGCAAGGGAATGCTGGAAGAACCCTGGTAGACTTTTTTTAATAACAAATTATCATTTAAAATTAAAAACAAATAAAACAAACAAAAAAAACCCCCAGGTTTTCTATTACTGTATTGTTTGAACAATCTTAGATAGCTTTAAAATTATTAAAGTTGTAGTGAATATAAGTAGCTACATCAGGCCATTAAAATGCAGCTGTCTAAAGATTAAAAATGAAGGTAGAACATATCTATAAAAACAGAAAAATATCAGTTATGGACTCATACTTGTAGACTTGAGGACACTCTCAGCTTCTACAAATTTAATTAAGGGCAAGATTGTGATACTCTTACCCAGGTCAAGTGATGTCTTAATACTTTGTTCCAATGGGATAATTGAAAAGAATTACTCAACTTGAGAAAGATCACAATTTAACCTTAAAAGCTGAGTGCTCTTAATGCACAACAGCAGCAGGCTTATTGTGGAGAAAATGAATGTTGGAGTTTCGAAGTGAATAATTATTTTTTTTTCCCCATAAATGGTATTTTCTACCAAAAAATAATTTCAGAAATTGCTTAACTTATATGCTAAATCCTCTGAGAGGAAGGGAGAATAGCTCCAGTTTCACTGCCTAAGTGTCTGTTCCATTTAAAGGATATTAGCTAGCCAAATGAAAAATGCATGAATCAATCAGCAACAAGGACCTTGATCTCCAAATGAGACAATGCTGAGCTTTGAGATTTATAGTCTTGCTTCCAGAATTCTATTATTTGGAGAAATAACAACAATAACAATGGGAGATGACATCAGAATAGTGAGTGTTCTTCTTTTCCTTTCTTTTCCTGTTGATCACAAGATGCTGACTTCTGTGTCATTCACCTCTGTCAAATGAGTTCAGTGCTTTCAAACATTACCACATGCATGCTCAGTTCAAAATAAAATGAGAATGTCTTGAATGGAAGGATTTTATTACTGCTTGCATTTTGCACTTCTTATTAATTTGTCCACAGAGCAATTATCTATTGCTTACTTTTGTCCTGTATTTATTCCACAGGAATAACTCCTTTTGATTTTTATATATAAAAAACATATTGTTGGGAGTCACACTGCACTGACATAGACAAGTATTTAATTCTAATCACTCATGAATCTTGGTTTCCATTTCCCTGGACAACTGCAGAAAACATAGCACAGTTGTCCCTTAATTCATTACATTAACTTTATTGTATTTACAGTGGGTGAAGTTCCTTCAGACTGTCTGCCTGACAAGACCTCCCTTAGAGGTTTAAACTCTTCTACCAAAAATGAGAGAAGGAAATGAGAGAATAAATGTACTGGAGGATGGAAGAGTGACTCACAGTGACACTGGGTGGACATGGGGACACTCTCACATAATGTGATATGCTTGTGACTGTGGCATATCCTTCCCCATTCAGGTTAGAGTTGTGCATTTTACTGACAAGACCTAAATCCTGTTTCAACTTGGAGAACCTGAAGAGCAGAAGTGGGGGACTCTAAATTTAGAGCCTGGGTCCAGACCAACCTCTGGATTAAAAATAAAAACCAAAACAGAGCTCTTATGCCACCCTGAACATCATCAAAGGACTCTGGTTACATGTATTTAGAGAGATGGGTAGAGACAGGAAAAGACTGAATGGTAAGTCTAAGAGGATAATATGATTAACATATAGCTTATTAGTAGCCTTTTAGCTTAGCTGTTAGACAGCAGTTACACTTGATGATCTTAAAGGTCTTTTCCAACCATACTGATTCTGTCATTTATTACTCTAGTTCTGCTGCTCCTTTTATCATGCAGCCATATATATGTATGTATATATATATATATATATATACACATTTCTGGTAGGAGAAAGAGGCAAAAGTAGTTTTCTGTGAAAATATGCATACATTTGAATATGGCAGCAAAAAAACAGATGCAAATGCAGCCCTAAAGTCTTTCCTAACTAAGGAATATTTGGATTTAATCTGTGTTTGGTGCATTAACTTGCATGAGCAGCTCCTCTCTGGGGCTGTATTGCTTTTCCAAACACCACAGCATAGCTCAGCCAGTGAGGCAGGCAGGAAGGGTAAAGAATATGAGAGATAGGGATGGTCCCTATCTTGCTCCCTTACTTCAGCAAGTACAGATTATCCAAACTCTTGATATAATCTTAAAGCACATCAAGATAATGAGCTACACCTCTTTCCCTAATGATATGTTCCTTATTTGGGATGACAGTGACTTTAATCCTAGTTATGGAGGCAAGCAAGAATTACACCCCTTGAAACCTCCTCACATTTCAGGAGTGACTCAGTAATGGGTGATCTGTGGTGAAAATGGCATCCAGAATGAAGCCATGGCTCTGTATGGGAATGTGTTTACAGAAAAAAAGAAATTCCAGTGTCAAACTGCAAAAGCAACATTTGTACAGAATCTCTTCTTGGCAGCTTTGTACAACCTCATGCAAACAAATCTGCACAGAATGTAACTTACTTTTTCTACTAGCATGAAGAAAAACACCTCCAAAGAAATATGCTTGCAGAAAGCAATGCTTTTTCTGTATTTGAGTCCCATCTCCAGTAACAGGAGCAAAAAAATACACATAAATTTTAGACTGGAGATAAATCTAGTAATAGACCTATTGATAAATCCACTACTTCTGTGCCACTAGTTGACATGTTGTGTGAAAAAAAGTCAAAACTCTGATTACTGAGCTGCAGCAGTGGTGTTGTTTATAGCCACAAATGGATAGTGCTGTCTCTCTGTGTTCTTCAGAGAATGAGCCAGTGTGTTGCAGACAGAATGTCATGCAGTTCTTCAGTAAGAAGTCTTCATCTCCTGGCAGGAACATAAGTTAAACCAAGACTGATTTGACCCACAGATTATTTAAACATCTATTTTATGTTTAAATAATCCACCTCAGTCTGAGTATTTAAGACATACTACATTTCCTGGAAAAACTTTTACCTGGTCAGGATACATTCTGCACCTATGATGAAGATTAGGAGGAGAAAGCAACTGTCTTCCATATTTCTGAACTGGTGCAAGAAGCACTGGAGTCAATACAGGAATTCTTCACTGGTTTTGGTGAGTTTAAGATTAGACCATTTAAAACACAATGTTGTTTAAATGGTCTAATGGAAAACGGAGATGGGAAAATTCTGAAAATACATTAGTTAAGAAACTGTCTTGCTTGGAAAAGTATTAGATTTCATAATTTATTTTTTTTTATTTTTTATTTTTAAGCCAGACATTGTCCATTTTGTATACTTTGAATAAGTTATTATTTATTAACATTACTGGGGATGCTTGCTTAACAAGAAATTCTTATGTTTGCAGAGTTCACTTGCTCCTGATGTTTATAGGAGCAGATTTCTGAGACCAGCAGTCAGTCCTCCAGCTTTTCAGGTCATTTCTCTCAGACAAACCAACCTTTCCCTGTCCTGAGTTAGGGGTACAGGAATGAATCTGCACACAAGCTCAAAATGAATCTGTACCTTATAGAAGAAGATTCACATGCATTATGGCCTTGAGGAATTGGAAGGTTTGTGCAGCTTCAGGAAGAAAACCACAAGGCAGTGTGAGGGGAAATAGTGAAGTTATGCAGGAACTATGGTTTCTATTTTGTGGGAAATTCTTCCTTTTTGAAAGTGTTTTCCCTATTCTGAACCAATAAAACTTCTTTCCAAGTTTTTCTTGAAGCAAAATGATGACAGAAAAAAGTCTTTAATGTTTACCCAAATGCTTTGCTTTGACTTTGAAATGGCTTACAATATTTAAATTTAAAATGTTAAAAATATTTAAATTAAAATACATTTTAAAAATGAAAATTTAAAAATCACATCTTTATTTCAATCAGATTTTTTCTACTTCTTTTTTTCTTTTTTTTTTTTAATCGGTTTTCAAGGGGTTAAT
>VYZU01056953.1:40614-58297 GCA_013401355.1 Ceyx cyanopectus | reverse complement strand
TTTTTTTTTTTTTTTTTAATAGCTCAGATACCTTTGCTATTAAATACTATGCAATGGCTCAAAAAGTTAATATAAAAGATGTAATGCTCCATAGGATTTAGAGTAATTTCTGCACTGTTCTGCTACATTTCTATAGGACCCCCTTGCTTCTATTTCAATTGTTATCTAGAACTTTTCATAAAAAGATGTATCTTATAACAGGCCTTTTCCCTCTCTCTCTGTTTTCCTTTAAGTATAACAAAATTTATATAGAGATATAAATGACAATGTGTACTTCTTACAACACCATGATTTTAGGTGTAGTACCAAAGTGCAAAGGCATTATTTGTCATTTGGGTAGTAAGCTAAGTAAACCTGTAAGCAAACTGTCAAAACCAGGCCAATATAAATAGCAACTGCCTTTTTGTCTTGATTAGGCCAATGGAACAACACTAGTCTGGAAGAGGGGGAAAAATAAGCTTTCAATATTTTATTTTTTTTAATGATAATTTTTAAGCAAAGCCCAAATTATAAGCACTTATAGAAACCTTTGTTTATGAATGTCCTCTCAGGACATTATGTTACAAGATTAAGTAAATTGTGTAAAGGTTGATTTAGCTTCTCAATAATTAAAAAAAAATAAATCTTCAAGGAGTGTTTGGCACATCATACAACTCTTATGTATATCATATGTGTCTGTCCTTCTGGGACACAGTGACATTTGTCTTAGGTGCCAATACAAGCAGTTCCATAAAAATGGGCTGCTTGATATTTATTAGTGAACACCAAGACAGCAGGTACCTCACAACTGACTAATCAGCTTTTAAGGTTTTTTTTGTTGTCTTGTCTTTTTTCCTCCCCTAACAGTCCAAATTTTCACAATTTGCTCTTACCTACCTCTTCTTATGACTGCACCCAGTGAGTTCCATTAGAGTCTCAGCTTCTGTGTTCCCATCCTGGTATCTCCTGAGCACTCTAGATCCATGTAGAGAGGGGCACACTGGACTGGGTGTTTTGATACTTGGAGACATGGACAAGCAGCTTACATTCTGTCAAAACTCAGTGGCAGTGCCAGTGGGATGATGATGCTCTCAGGCAGGTGGCTGTGACAGCCTGAGCATGTGACCCAAACTCCAAGCAAATTAGGTTAAAAAAGGAACATCTAATGTAGCTCAACAGAGGCTCAGAGAGCAGAACTCTGCAGAACCCTTCATTACCTCTTTCTCATCCTAGGGCTTGATGGAGAAATCTGAAACAAATTAATATGATCTGATACCTTTATAACCAGAAGGTGGTAATCCACCATGGGAAGATAGTTCAGACTATTGCCTAAGCTAATAATTAGAGGCCAAATTAATTTAAAATGTACTGGAGAAATGTCAGTAAACAGAATTTTTTATCAAACAGACACCTAGCTAACTGTTACAACAATATTGGATTCACTAGTCCCTGTCTGTCATGGTGATGGATTCAAACAGGAAGATATCTTCACTCATGCCCCTCAGAGAGAAGTACAGGATAGTCCATATGACCTTATGATGTGCAATACAAATTACAGTGACTAAAAAGACACTAAGAAATACTTCTCATTAGTCAGTTTTTGCATTTACAGAGGCAGTGATCAAAGTAAAGAATTTGGTATCTTTGAAGACAAATGCTGGGTATAATAAGAAACACACAGAAGGCTAACAGTAATTGAACCAGTGAAGGTCCATGGTGTATTTTTTTTTTCTTTTTCTTTGAATGTCATAGAGTAACCTCTTAAAAGAAGCAGGAGGCAGAAGCATAAAGCAAAGTGTCAGGCTTTAGCTTATCAATTTGAGACAAATACTTTTAATCACTGATTCTGGACACAAGGATTACCTGTGACAGCTTTTGTGGCTCAAAGAGAAGGGACCACAGGAAAGTTGAAGTCAGAATGCCTTTTAAAATGACTCACAGAAAAAAATAAAAGCTACAGCAATCCTCCTTGAGATTACTAACTTATTTTGTTAAGCACCTGTTTTGTGTCAGTTTTAATGCCTTTAATGGTGTAAAAAGATCTCTGAAAACATAAATGACAATTCAATACCATCTAAAGCATCATCAGAATTTCATATAAAGGGATAAGTTCAAACTCCTGAAGTGTTTATGTAGATAATGTATCCACTTAGTTTTGTTATCAAATCATTATTTCATTCCTGAGACTACAATATTTTGTCTTACTGCTTTCATGATTGTTTCAATTCATCTAGCTTCGCATATCTTTGAGTATTTACTTTATATTTTTTCACAGAAGTCCCTTGAGAAGCAGCTTTGCATTGACTCATTTTCTTTCTTTAAGAAAGTTTTGTCTCTGTGGATTTTCTCTGAAGATGTTTGGAATTGATGAGCTGTGATTTCAACACTGTTTCCCAGACTGACTTGAGCAGTAGAGTCTCACTCATGTCATGAGTGTGTTTGCTGAATTTGGTACTATTGATCCAGATGAACACAGTTTTCAGCTCTTAACACTGCAGTCTGAATGCATCTTCTGCATTCTATTTTGAATTTTAAATATTTTTGAAGTATAGACAAGCACTGCAAGAAAAGTACCACATTAACCTTCTGTTTCTAGTTTTCTAGTGTGTGGAGATATCCTGAATTTCTGTTAACACAGTCATTATTTGGGACAGAGTTTATGGTTGGTATATTTGTCCATGCTTTCTTCTTTTTAAAGGAACAGATTAAGAGAAATCAAACCACTATATTTTTACTCCCATATTTCCTTAGGTGGGTCTAAGCCCAGCTATATTACCCAGATCTATTGCTGAATAGCCTCAATTTCTCTCTTCTATATCATGATTTTCCAAGTTGTTGTTGTTGTAAAGAACAAGACTGCATCATGCTTTCTCCCTTCCCCATCCTTGTGAGCACAGAGAATTAGGGGTTGAAAGGGACCTTGGAGATCTTTGAGTTCAAACCCCTGCCAGGCAGGATCATATCATTTAACACATAATCTAACACAGGTCACAGAGGAATGCATCCAGGCCAGTCTTGAAAGTCTCCAGAGGAGACTCCACAACTCTCCTGGCCAACCTGTTCCAGTGTCTGTGACCCTCACTGTAAAGAAGTTCTTCCTCATGTTAAGGTGGAGCCTCTTGTGTTCTAGCTTATAACCATTCCCCCTTGTCCTATCACAGGGCACAAGTGAGAAGAGGCTCTCACTTTCCTCTTGACACTTAGCCCTCATATATTTATAAACATTTATCAAGTCACTCTCAGTCTTCTCCAGACTAAAGAGCCCCAGCTGTCTCAGCCTTTCCTCAGAAGACATGTGTTCCAGTCCCTTCAGCATCCTTGTAGCCCTCTGTTGGACTCTCTCGAACAAATCCCTGTCTCTCTTGAACTGGGGAGCCCAGAACTGGATACAATACTCCAGGTGAGGTCTCATCAGTGCAGAGTAGAGGGGGAGGAGAACCTCACTCGATTTGCTGGACACGCTCCTCTTGATGCACCCCAGGATCCCATTGGCCTTCCTGGCCACAAAGACAGATTGCTGCTCCATGGAGAACTTTTTGCCCACCAGGACTCCCAAGTCCTTCTCCACAAGGCTGCTCTCCAGCAGATCACCTCCCAGTCTGTACTGGTGTCATTTGTTATTCTTACCCAGATGCAGGACTCTACACTTATCCTTGTTGAAGCTCATTAGGTTCTGCCCTGCCCAGCTCTCCAGTCTGTCCCAGTCTGGCTGGATGGCTGCACAGCCCTCAGGGGTATCTGCCAATCCTCCCAGCTTGGTGTCATCAGTAAACCTGCTGAGCAGACACTCTGTCCTGTCATCAGTGTCATTGATAAAGATGCTTCCAGCACTGATCCCTGCAGGACTCCACTGGTTACAGCTCTCCAGCTGGACTTAGCACCATTGATCACCACTCTCTGGACTCCATTGTCCAACCAGTTACTATCCATCTTACTACCTGCTCTTATATCTCATACTTCCTGAGCTTCTCCACAACGATGTTCAAGTCCTCCAAGTATTTCCCCTGTGCCATATCCCTGGGCCTGCAGCATTCTGTTCAAAGGGGCTGCAGCCTAGGGGCAATTATTAATTATTTCATATCCATTGTACGAACACCACAGATTAAGAGTGTTCTCCTAGGGCCAAAGGCTCACCACCTGAGGCCCAAATGTGAGCCTGTGTGAAGCAGTGGCCAAAGGGATGCAGCCAGTCTGCTGCAAAGAGCATTGTATGTGAGCTGTAGTGAGCCCCTTAGCCCTGGTCTAGGGCTGTGCCCCAAGTCACACAGAATGTTAGGGGTTGGAAGGGACCTAGAAGATCATCTAGTCCAACCCCCCTGCCAGAGCAGGGTCACCTAGACCAAGTCACCCAGGAACAGATCCAGGCGGGTCTGAAGTGTCTCCAGAGATGGAGACTCCACAACCTCCCTCTCCTAGTAGCAGTGTAGACTCAGCCAGCATAGCTTCAAAATGCACTTTAGCTCCTAAGCATGTGGTTAAGGTGCAACTTCTTTTCAAATAACTGTTGCCATAAATGTAAATGTGAGATAGTAGTATCTGGACTGATATACGTCTTCCTATTAACCTAAAAGAGGCACAAGCTCATTTTCATTCAAAGCAACACTCCCAGGCTTTGACTACATTTTTTTTCTCCCTCACTAAGCAAAAGAAAACAAGCAAAGCCACCACTAAGAAAACTCTTGAAAGGGGTGAGTATTCCCTAAGTTATTAATTGTAATAAAAATATATTTGGCTTCATTTTCAAAAGCACTCTGGACACGTGGCTCTCGTTGGTACCAATTCCAAAGTTATGAGAGCACTGTATTTCTGAATAAACACATCTGGAGGCACCTAGTTGCTGTTGGTCTGTATGGGGTCACTTACAGATATTCAGCAGTCTGCTGGACCAGATTTCACCTTCAAGAAGTTCCTGCCATCCAATGATGGATAGTGGCTCTTCTTTCACGAAAAATCTGTATCCTCAGCTTCTGACCATGCAGTCAGAGAAGGAAAAGCAGAAAAGGTGGTTGACAGAGAAAACACTAAGAACATGAATTAGCCTGTTGAAAGATGCACCCCTTGGTCAACAGGGAAAACCAGAAAAGGGAATAAGAGGAAGCTGATACCACTTCTTCTACCAGGAGCACACTTAAAGAGGGCTCTTCAGTTCCCATAATCCAAAGCTCAGTGCTTTTTAGATCACTGGGTGCAGTCAAATAATTCACAAAGTTAAACTGGAACAATAAAGTAAGAAGGGAAAAACAGTATTAAAGAGATGCTGAAGATAGCAGAATAATGAAGTCTTTCCTTTCCCTTCTCTCTCCTCCAATCAATTACTCAATTTTGTAAAACAAATCAATTAATTTTGGAGGCAGAGATTAGAAGGATGAATAGTGGCCTGCATCAAAAAGAAGAAAAAGGGGAATGATGACACATAGAAAATGGAACCTTCAGGTATCTGCATACTCAGCAAGGTAAAAAAAAACAAACCCCAACAACAAAACAAGCAAAAAGGACAAAAGAGAATAGCATATTTGCAGTACGTTATACATAGAAGAAATCTCAACAATGAAATCAGTCAGTTACCAGATGAAGGCAATCAAATCATTAATAATTAAGAAAGCCATATTCAAGAAACATGTCTCTCCTCAATTTGGAAAAAGCAGGATGACAGCAGTATCCTATCAGGCAGCCAAAGCCTTTTCCAGTCCATTAGTAACCAAATAGGATGGTAAAAATCTACTCATGATAAAAACCTGCAATTCATCAGGCCCAGAAACTTGCACCTGAGGAGTCTCAAATAGTTGGTGGAGGAGATTCTTCCTTCCACATGTTAATTTTTAATGGGTCTTGAAATAATGTAGAAATTGCAGAAGACTGGAAGAAGACTGATGTTTTGCTAGTGTTCAGCAAGGACGAACATGATGACCTTGGTAAATATAAGCCAGCTAACCTAACATCAAACTAGAGAGGAGGAGAGGAGGGAGCAAAAGAATAGAATATGGGATTCAACTGATAAAGAATGAAAGGACAGGAAGTAATTAATGCCAGTCAGCATGGTTTTATGGAAAACAGGTCTTGTCAGACAAACCTGATTAGATTACAAATTTGGCTGAAAAGGTAACTGCTCCACTGTGATAAACTGAGACATTTGTAAGGCATTTGATTTAATTTTGCAAAGCATCTTGATTAAAAATAATGTCGTGCAGTCTCAGTGAAATGCCCACTAGTAGAACAGTGCTCTTGTTAAGGGGCAAATCTCTAAAATGAGTTATCACTAGGAAGTTATCACTGAACAGTGATTATTTTAGGAAGGCTCAAAAGGGGTCAGTCTGGCACTCACACATTTTTGTTGCTGAGTTAAATATAAATTACTGCTGATAGTACTGTTAATGCAATCTTTGCACATATAAATAGAAAAGCAACCAACGTGCATATAGATATGATGTTACATATTTATACAGCACTGGTGTGGCTACTGAAACACCACACAGTTTCAAGGGATTGTACATTTAATGAAGCTGAAAAAAAAAAAGATTTGGAAAATAACTGCAAAAATCATTGTTAGAACCGAAGAAAATTCTTTACCATGAGAACTTCAGAGAATAGGGGGAGATTGCTTGGTTGTAGTACATAAATACCTCCATCAGCAGGAAAGCAGCTCACCCACTTTCCTTTTCCAGCACCACCCACAGCTCGGACAAAAGAGGCAGGCAATCTTAGAGCCCAGGTCACCCTGAAGGGTTTCTGCTTCCACATCAGTAGCAGGATAGGTTAAGCATGGCCTGGTGGCAATGGGACGTCCCTCATGTCAGGAGGGGTGCCTGACCTACTGTACACAGCAACACTCACATAGTAGTCTGCATCTGTGAAGGCTCCAAGGCTTTACTCTTGCCTGTTATCCCTTTCCAAGCAAAAGGGCAAATAAAATGACCCTGGATAAATCGGGAAATGTCCTGGCCAATTATCTTAGGGAGCCTCAAGGAGTTATCAGAGGATCAAAGACCCTTCTCTAGTCTTCAACACAGCAAAGTTGCAGCTAGATGACAAAAGGAGAGGCAGAGGAAGAATGTGACAACTTAACGATGCTATAGTAGCACTGGGTAAGATCCTCAGCCTGAGCAAGCAGGTGCCATTCCTTCAAAGTCAGTGGAGAGGTGCTGATTTACACCAGTGGAGAATCTGACATACTGTATTTTTTTATTTTCTTGAGTCCTGCCGTGGCTCCATAAGCAAAGGTTAATGCAGGTCTGCCAGGGGCAGGCTGGAGTTAACACAGAATGGCAGTTGTGAGGTTGCTGATTCTGATAAAAGCAAATTGTGAACTGCAAGCATCTGAGTGTTGAGTGTCACTTTCACACCTAACAGCTGCCCTTGCCTGTTCCCCACAGTCATCCAGTTCTGTCATCATGATATGTTCCTGAAACCACATTTGTGCTGCTGTCACTTTTTGTCTTTGGAAAATTGTGTACGGGCTTTCTGTAATGACACACTAGAAATGATTGTAAACTTCAAATGAGTGAATTCAAGTATATTTCACCCAGCCAAATCACTTCCTAAGTAATCACCATTAGTCAGAGACTTGAGCCTTTATTACTTCTAGGTCTTCACTCTCCCCTGTAAAGACATGCAGTAGGAATGTTAATATTTATAAAGTTGTAGGAGGTATCTGATGGATGAGGGGGGTAAAGAGTTTGTTCCTTTAATGAAAAAAATGAGGAATCTCTTGCTAGATCTCTGAGTCTTTCACTACCACAACTATCTCTAAAGAGAAGTGATGGATGTGTCTGTGGGGTTGCCTGGCTTCTCTGTTTCCCCCAGTCCTCTTTGGTTGGGAACAACCTGACTATCAACAGAGCCAAGGCACGTCTAGAGCATTTTTGTCTGGGTATCAGGACTGGGCAATGTCAATACTGTCAACACGTCAACAATCCATGGCATAGATATAGAAGATAACACGAGGACAGGTTTTGAATATCAAGCCCAGGCACCCTCAGGGCTGGGAGCACCCCAGACTGAGAGACACACTGGTGACACGCCGTGCTTGCAACTGCTACTGAATTCTGACATCATTGCCACCCCTGAACTCCCACCTTGCAGGTTATTTCCTAAAAGTGATTAACTGCACTTTTCCTCTTTGAAAGGCAGCATTTCCCAGCTCCTGCTGAGTTTATACCTTCACACTTCATCTTTGGTTCGAAACAAATAATACAGACCTGCACTCACCTGCTGAAAAAGATGCAAATCTCTGAATGCAAACTACCCATGAATGGCCATGATACCTGAAGCAGCTCCCTAGCTACAGCGAGACAGAGTTTAGGGCGAGCCATGAAATTTGCTCACAAAGCCTATTAAAGCAGCTTATTATGAGTTTTTTATTACTTGACCCACAGCACAGGACATGCTTCTAGCTGCCCCAGCTATCCTCTGGTCAGTACCTGCACTGGACATAACGGTACCAATCATTTTGGGGGAAAAAAAAAAAAAGTTTAGTGAACCAGATCTCTCTGAAAATAATTGCATTAAATATAGAAAAGGTTATCTATGGTTTCCTTTGTCCTTTCTCTCCCCATAGGCTGTTGGCCTATGATCCTTCCTTGTACCTCCCCCGTAGCTGATTTGATTGTTTATTCCTAGCTCACTCTCCAGTTTGCTCGGGGCCCCGTGTCTTAGTGAGTGACTCCCAGCTCCCCTTCCAAGTTCAGAACCTTTCTGGCTAACATCTGCGGTGACCCGTAACGCAGAAAGACAGCTCTGGGCACGGGGCGTGCAGCCCTTCCTGGGGAGAACAGGCTGCAGTTTGGCAGTACCATTTCTGGAAGATTAAGTAATGAAGCCTAACTAAAAGTGACTAAGAGGGATGGATCTTTTAGTGTCAAATGCGTGTGGTTTTCCTCAGAGCAACTCCAAGGTTGTGAGTGAAGGTGAACAGCTCTGCTTCTAAAGACTCCTTAATTTTAAGAAATTCAAAGAGCAGGCACGACACTTTGTTCTATGACTTTCTTAAACCTATACCCTACTTCCCATCCTTTCATGAGCCATCATCTTTCATATTTAAAACAGACATAGCGGAAGTTAAAAAAAAGGACACAGGAGATGAGAAGTACAAGTCTCTGCAGATGTAAGGTATAATTTAGCAAAGCATCATTTTATCACCCAATCCTGACAGGTCCTCAACACATCCTGCAGGGTACAGACTACTCCGCTCATCTTCTGAGCAGTAGGGAGTGAGAGCACTCCAGTCTGTTTCTAGTTGCTTGAAACTCCCTGGTTTTGGCTATTTATTCAGCAGTCACATGTATATTTATATGGCTAAAGCCTGAAGAATCTTCATAAACTGATTAACAAGTCTGTATTTGGCAATAAACTGTATCTGGGCATTCAAACTGATTCATAAAGATCTGTGAATCTGTGTTCAGATTATCTGATGAACCTGTTATGAAAACACAGATAAAATAGGGAGATCCAGAAGACTATGTTTTATTTACAGGTTTTGTATAAATATAGAAAAAGGGGGACGGGATAAATATACTAACAAAGTAGTTACAAAACTGTTTTCATTAATAACTTATTAAACCAGTTTTATTTCTTGAAAGCATCCACAGTAAGCTAAAAGCAATTCAGGCAGCTGGTTGAATTTCTCCTGGAGGGTTTGAATGGAGCTGCAGGCCGGTGCTGAATTTCTCTCTTGTGACTAAATTCATGTATTATCTCTTGGAAAGTGAAGTTTTTCACTTCCATAGGCGAAATAAGGCCTATTTAGTAAATTATTATTTTTGTTTTTAAAACTAAATGACTGTTTATTAAAAAAGAGAGCTACTGAAATTCAAATTTTTCCTCATTACCTGAGGCGTAATCAGATTGTCAGCTGTTCAACAGGGGTGATAATGTGGAACAGGAGCATGATAATGTTTGCCATCATCCCAGTTGGTTCCCCCCAAAAGAATCCTCTTCACAAACTTGTCAGCAGTGAACCTAAATGATCTTAAAGAAGTCTATGGCCCAGCACAAGGTCACATTTAGTATATATCTGATCTCTGTATGTCTGAGAACATGTATGAGTTGTTAGTCCACTTATACTTGGACACAGTATTATTTGGAACAGAAATTTAGTTCTGAATTAACTGAAGAATATAAGAATTTTTCATTGCCTTCAGTGTGATGAGGATTTCACTACTGGAGTACATAGTGATGCTATGTTTTCAGCTTTCAGAAGCAAATGCTGGATCATTTAATTTTACCAATGTCTAAAGTGCTAATGTAGAGAGAAAAAAAAAAAAAAAGATGAAAACTTTTCGAAGTAGATTATAATGTTATAACAAGATCCAGTAGCTGAAAAGACAAATGGGCCATATTAAGGAGATATAAGCTTAGTAGGTTTAGTTTTGGTTTGTTTAGTTTGGGGGTTTTTTTTGTGTGTGGTTTGTTTTTGTTTGGGTTTTTTTGATGTGTTTTTTTGTTTGGTTGGTTGGTTTTTGTTGTTGTTTTTGTTTGTTTTTTTTAAGCACTTATTAAGGATGTTTTCAAATCACAGAACACTTTGGGTTAGAAGAGACCTTCAAAGGCTGTCTCATCCAACCCCTCTACCGTGAGCCTGGACATCTTTAGCTAGATCAGGCTGCTTTAGTTAAAGCTGTCCCTGCTTACTGCAGGGCTGCATCAATTCCCTTACCCTAGAGTCTCTCCAAATGCTGATTCTTGGAGTGACCTCACAGACACTTGAGCTTATCCACCTGGGGAGGTGCTTCACAGCTGAAAATGTTCTGGGGTTAGGGCAGATGCAGACAGACCTGGACTGCAGCTCAGGTGGGATGCTGAGTTAGCTCTGACATGGCTCATTTGGGTTCTGACCAGCAGCACCCAGCTTGACAGACATCTGTGATGCTGGGAAAGTGCCTTGCACCTCAGGGTTGCTTTTCACCCTCATTGTGGCTGTCACCCAATGTCTGCAATGGGCCACTATGGGATGTGTTACATTTTTTTGCAAGTGGAATTTTGCATGTTGATTTTCTCTGCTGTTATTTTAGTGTTTCTACTTCTACTTGATTGAAATAATCCAAAGAAACAGACTGGGATGGAATATCAATATTGAAAAGCTACAGCCTACTGCTACTATTTTCTCAGTTCATTGACACAAGAGGACCTTTAGCAAAATGAATAGTTCTGTCACATACTGCACTGTTGATAATATTTAAATCTAGTCCTTTTATTCCGAACATAGTAGATCAATTTTTATTTTAATTTTATTTAGTGACATTCTCAAAGCACTTTTGCAAGCTAAATTCGTATTTCAGATTTGCTTCTTCAATATATCTTTCTTTCCACTTTACTGCTCAATGTCATCCAACGACAGGACAAGAGGCAATGGGTGCAAGTTGGAGCACAAGAGGTTTAGGGGAAGCACAAGGAAAAACTTTTTCCCAGTGAGGGTGCCAGAGCCTGGCAGGGGCTGCCCAGGGAGGTTGTGGAGTCTCCTGCTCTGGAGACACTCAAGACCCGCCTGGATCTGTTCCTGGGTGACTTGGTCTAGGTGCCCCTGCTCTGGCAGGGGGGTTGGACTGGATGATCTTTCTAGGTCCCTTCCAACCCCTAACATTCTATGATTCTATGATAAAGGGCACAAAGCTGTAGACTTTTCTTAGTACTGACAGCTTCATTAGGTTCTCTTAGGTTATGTTCGTTATTTCAGGAAGAGATTTGTCCTTAATAATTCTAAGATGGTAATTCCTTACTTTGCATAGATTTGGTGTTTCCTTGTTGTTGGAGGTTTTATTTTACAATGTGACTGTTGCTGTCATATTCAGACTTATTGTAGGGTTTTTGTT
Source organism: Ceyx cyanopectus (assembly GCA_013401355.1). Taxonomy (NCBI): domain Eukaryota; kingdom Metazoa; phylum Chordata; class Aves; order Coraciiformes; family Alcedinidae; genus Ceyx; species Ceyx cyanopectus. The sequence continues at coordinate 46,514 of VYZU01056953.1, read as the reverse complement.
TGTTTCTTTGTTTTCTGATTGACCAATTTATTATAAAGAGAAGCCCATCCTTAATGACAATTTTTCATTAATTACGTGAGAGTTTTTTTTGGCTCAGACTACAGGGTCTGCCCAGGGGGAGTTGTGGAGTTTCCTTCTCTGGAGACATTCAACACCTGCCTGGATGTGTTCCTGTGTCACTTGGTCTAGGTGACCCTGCTCTGGCAGGGGGGTTGGACTAGATGATCTTTCTAGGTCCCTTCCAACCCCTAACATTCTATGATACAGGATATTATCTTAAAATACTAGGAGAGGATGGTCAGCATTCCAGCCCCTGAGCCATAATCTAAACCTGCCATCCACAGACCATGTATGACAGTGCTGGGCTGGCCAATGCCCTGGGTAGTATTCAAGCTGGCCCAGCCACGGCAGGGGTGAGCTGGACACCTCCAGAGGCCCCTTACACTCATGTTTTGTGGTTTCCCACCCACCCCACCATCTTCAGTGGCCTTGCTTCCTTGCACCACTGGAGAAACGGGCCACACAGGGGTCCTTCTGCCACCGCAGCCCTGTGGTGGGTGGTGTAAATCAGGACAGGTAGCAGGGAACGCTAAATGCCGCTGGACTTGCGTGAGCAGGGTCCTACCCAAACCTTGAAAGCCCTCTGAACAGCAGAACTGCTTTCTCTCGGCCGCCTTTGCTGTCACTCTGGGGAAGGGCTGCGAGGTGGCAGGGAGAAGCCCTGCCCTGGGGCACTCGCTGGTCGAGGCTAAGTCTGTGAGCGCAGCCCCCTCCCTGGTGCCCACCCGCGGCGGGTGGGGGCTCCCTCGGCCCGCCTGCCACCCTTAGTTTTGGGGCACAGCAGCCGAAGCTTCCCCGCTCCTAGGCAGGCGCGGTGGGGCCGCAGCGGGAAGATGATCTCCCGGGTGCGCAGCCGCCGGCAGGTCTGGGCGCTCCCGGCCGGCTAATCCCCCGCCGCCCGGAGGAGGCGCTCCCCGCGTCGCAAGGCGGGCAGGGGCAGGCGGCGGCAGCAGCCCTGCGGAGCCCCGCAGCTCGCTAGGACCTGGCGAGGCCCGGCAGCGGCCTCCTCGAGAGTACGCGGGCCGGGAAGGGAGCCCGGGGCAGAAGCTTAGCCCAGCGCTCCTTCCCCTGCACCGCGGTGGGATGCGTTCGGAAGCGGCGCCGCAGCTGGGCGGCCTGGAGAGGTTCCTCAGCGCCGGGAAGGGCCAGGGGCTGCGGGTGCGGCGGCGCTACGCCCTTGGGGAGCTGCTCTTCAGCTGCCCGGCCTACACCGCCGTGCTGACCGTCAGCGAGCGCGGCAGCCACTGCGACGGCTGCTTCGCCAGGTAGGGCCGGGGGAAGTCTGGGGCGGGCCCCGGGGTGTGGGGGGGGCGCTGGCTCGGAGGGAGGTAGCGGGGCCGGCCCCGCAGCAGCATTGGGCCGGCCCATCCGCATCCCCCGGCTGTGGCCGGGTCAGTCAGCAGCCTGCAGGCCGCTACCTCGCCAGCGAGCCCCTTCCCGCCCGCTCACGGCAGCAGTGCCCCGCAGAGGGTTTGCGGAGCGGGCAGAGGGGGATGCTCCGCGCGCCCTGCTATGCAAAACTCTCCTCGGCCCGTGGGTCCCTGGCGGCAGCGCCGTGACGAAACTCGTACAGCTGGAAATTTCTGTGCTTAACAGACCAGGAAAAAGATAGAAAGAAAGAAAAAAAAAAAAGCTCTCTTGCTGTTTCACGTGCTCTGGCAGTTACTCAGAGGTGTTTGTACTCGTCGGGAGTTCCATCGATCCATCCAGCTTTGTAGCAACGCAAAAGTGACTATTTGAATGAAGTTTTGTCAAGGGAGAAAGGGTCTGCAGTTCACTGAATCACAGAATGTTAGGGGTTGGAAGGGACCTAGAAGATCATCTAGTCCAACCCCCCTGCCAGAGCAGGGTCACCTAGACCAAGTCACCCAGGAACACATCCAGGCTCATTCATGCTTTGCATTTCCATGGTGGGAATGGAATATAGATGAATGAAATAGATATATATAATGTAATATACAGAAATATCTGCACATTTCTGCTTCTGTGTGTGGAACTGTGGTCTCCTGGCAGATTACTTCTCCTAGGGCAAAGCACAGGCAGCACAAGAGCTGGGTTGTCATGTGGCTGTCAGCATTTAAACTCGAGTGCCACATGTGCTGACACAGTGATGCTGCTGCTGCTGCGTGTTTGGTGGCTCCTGGCTCTTCTAGGCTGCAGGGTGCTGGAGTGTTCTGGGGGCTCAGCACCTGCCCTCCTCACCCGCATGAAGGGGCAGTTTGGTCCTGCTGCGGCTGTTCCAGTGCTTGCCCTAAACCTCTCAATGTCAGCTGCTCCAGCAAAACAAAAATGCAGTTTAGGGTTATCATTAGCAACTTCGGCGTGGATGTGACACTGGGGCACGTCACACCACTCTGCCTTGTTCAAGTTGATAGTAGTTTTCTGACTTCTGGCAGTTTTACTGAAGAATCACAGTTATAACTCAGAGCAAATGTTTTCCTTTGCTGAGGCAAACACTGACAGCTGTTGTAGTTTTGCTGTTTTTATTAATACATATTTCTTGAATATGAAAAACTGAAAGGCAGACTGAAGAATATAATTATTACATGTTAGATATTTTTATCTCTTGTCCTATCATTGTAGCTCACACTTTTCTTTTAACCTTGTCCTTTTTCTTTCCTTGTTACATATGATTTATTCACGTTGTTTATCCCTCTCTTTGCATATTAGTACCTAGTATAGTTCCTAGTGAAGACAGTGAGGTGAGTCCCATTAATTTGAAGAATCACTGTAGAAGTGAGGTGATTTTCCTCTCTTCCTTCACACTGGTGGCTTTTCCTAGCAATTTAGTGTGGGTTTTGTTTTGTTGTTTTGTTTTGGATTTTTTCCCTCTCGTGCCTAACCACAAATTCCCTTGCCAAATAAACTGGCTGGGTTTCTTTGTCACACCCCGAAGTTTTCTCTCTGTGAAAGGACCATGCTCCATTGATAGGAAGTAATATTGTAGACATAACATTTATCTCATGGAATAGTTGTAAAGATCATCTCCAGGAGCAGCATATTTAAATGCTACTTGCTCTCCATGCGAGCTTCTCTATGGAGCTCTGGAGGAACACAGTGTGGTCATCAAGAACATACTGAATACAGCACCATAGCAGTTGCAGTGGGGTAGTATGAAACCTATTTCACACCAGGGTGATGAGGTTCCACTAAGAGGACAGGTACCTCAGTGAGGTTACACTGATCTGCCAGTGCTCAGGAATGTTTGATGTCAGCACCCCCTTGCATGAGTGCTGAACTAGCACGTACTAGACCCTGACCTGTGCTTCTCCAGCTTGCCAAGGGTAACAGAGGAAGGTTGTGGTCTCAGCACCAGCCTTGGGAATAGAAACATTGCTAAGTGGTCATAAAACTGTTGTGGTAAAATGGGCAGAATAAGACTAGAACGTTGCATTTGCATCTGATAGTGTTTGTTTTAAATCCAGCAAGCAGAGTCATGTTGTTCTAGCCTGACTTGTTTGCAAATGGTGCACCTTTTTTGCAGGAACAGTCAGAGATGTCAGTGCTTACTGACAGTGTTCCCTATAGTATTTTTGCTACTTTTACAGGGCAGGATGTGTAGACATGGTACTGCTGAGACTTCCCTGTTGCTGTCACACTGAAATGTCAAGGGTTGAGTAACACATGCTCTATTTTTGATGGCATCTATTACAACATATGCACCTTGAAGCAGAAAAGGACCTTCCTTTTCGCACTTTTGGCAGTTCCCTGTGTTTGGATGTATATTAATTAAAAAAAAGAAAAAGAAAAAAAAGAGAAAGCACCAGCCTTAGGTCACCTTAGAATACACAGATACTGGGGCAGACTTCAGCAGGACAGTAAAAGTCTGTGTGATGGTGATGGGAGAGCAAACAAAGTATTTAATCAACATGTTTTCTTGGTGTTGGGAGGTAATTACTCATGAAACCATGGTCATGCTTTCTGTAAGCAGACAGAAGCAGTGGAACTGGCAAAGCAGAAGCAAAGTGTTAATATTGGTGAGGAAGTACACAGATCAATTTGGATGTTTGGAAAACAAGGAAAACTTTGCTATCAGTGTGTATTGTATAATGGCAAAAATGGATGCTGTCTTTGAAATAGCACAGAATAAAATGTTTCCAAAGCCAGCGATTTACTGGGACAGCAGAGTGCTTTTTTTGTAACAGTGGAAAAACTTGCTTTTGAAACTCTAAACAACAGTAGTGTCTGCTATAGGAAGATGGGGCTCAAGCTATAGTTTTCTCAAAAGAATCCAGTTTTCATTATGAAATGCAAAATATTGTGCAAAAGATGATCCGGGATACACTTGTATTTCATTCAGATTCATAGAATAACTTCTGTTTTCTTTTTAAGGAAAGAAGGCTTGTCCAAGTGTGGAAGGTGTAAACAGGCCTTTTACTGCAATGTGGAATGCCAGGTATGGTACCATCATTTGTGAGGATGTGGGGGAAGGAGGGCAGGGGTTGCTGAACTCCATATTTTGTGTGGAATTGACAATCTCTGACTGTAGCTATGGTTAATTGTAGTCCAGTCAGTTTCAGCATCCCCCAGATGCTGTCTGTGGAGTTGTGCATTGGACAATTAGAGGATTTGGACATGGTCTGTGTGAATCTTTCAAGATCAGTGGCTCCAGGGCTTAGTACCACTGAGACTTTGATTAGAGCTGCCTGTCAGCTCACTAATTATGTCTGTATTACTTCTTTCTTTAAGCACAGACCAGATAATTTAGCATTAGCTCTCTAAACTGGTGTGTCCAGTGGGAAAATCAAATCACTAAATTGATACCTTAAGGGGATTTTGTTGCTTTTGGGGGTTTTTTTGTTGTTTTGTTTTTTTTTAAGAATCTTTGCAAATACTTTGGATGGCCACAGCTGACTGTAGTCAGAACCATTTGAAACCTACTGGGCTTTTTCCCTAACTCACTCATTCTAGCAACTTTTACTGTGTTTTTTTTTTTTAAATTTTTAAAAACCTCTGAAAATAGAATATAAGCAGTATATTCTTAAATAGAATATAAGCAGTAAATAGAATATAAGCAGTATATATATACCTTTTACTAAGGTAAAGCAGTATAAAGACATCCAAAATATTTATATGCAATTTTATTCATTTTTTTACTTCAAACTACAATAAATACCTTAAAAAAACCCAAACAAAACCCAAGCAAATAAATTATTTGCCAGAACTAATATCTAGTCTTTGTAGGCTGTCAACTTGATACAGAAGAATGATCTGGTTTAAGTGTGCAAAACCCAGATAGATTGCTAGCTAAATAATGTAAGCTATGTAGGATCTGTGGTGCTGGGCACAGAGTATATAATGTAATAATCTTGAAATAAACTCTCCCATTGCACACACTGCAGAGCAAGCCTGGCCTCCTCTTACTTTTCCTGTTCCTTCCTCAGACTCCTGCTTTCCTACTGTGAATTCTAGGTGAATCAAATGGCCTTGGGGTTTAGAAGCACCAGGAGGACCCAATGCTTAAAAATAATAAAAAAAAAGCTTTTTAAAAAATTTGCAATAGTTCACAGAATATTGAAAGACTGGCAGCTAGCAGTTGCTGGGAAGAGAGTGCTTGTGTGTATGAGTGGTGCTCATACATATCATATGTACATATATACATATAACATACATATACACACAATAGCTGAGTGGTGCTGTGGAAAGGCTGGAGGGATGGGATGTCATCCAGAGGGACCTGGAGAGGCTGGAGAGGTGGGCCCAGGGGAACCTCATGAGGTTCAACAAGACTAAAGGCAGGGTCCTGCACCTGGGTCAGAACAACCCTCACTATCAATCCAGGCTGGGGGATGAGGGGCTGGAAAGCAACTCTGCAGAAAAGGACTTGGGGGTGTTGGTGG
>VYZU01056953.1:0-40345 GCA_013401355.1 Ceyx cyanopectus | reverse complement strand
AGGAAGAAGTTCTTGCCCTTGAGGGTGGTGGCTCAGTGGCACAGGCTCCCCAGGGAGGTGGTTGAGGCCCCATCCCTGGAGCTATTGCAGGTGAGGTTGGCCAAGGCTCTGAGCAGCCTGCTCTAGTTGAGGGTGTCCCTGCTCCCTGCAGGGGGCTGCACTAGATGCCCTTTGGAGGTCCCTTCCAGCCCTAAACATTCTGTGATTCTATGAGCACCTTTAAGACTCTTGAGATAAATCTGGATGAGTTTTAAAGACAGTGTAGAGTAATCCCATGATGCATTAATGAGAAATGCTTATTTATAAGAAATGTTTCCATGTCACATTTTTTTTTAGGAAGCTTTTAACTAGATGAGGGAAGGAAATACTTGAACAAGGTGATTAATTGTAATGTCTAGACAATAGTATTGCTAGCACACCTACTAGCTCTTCACTCTTCCTGGCTTTTGACTCCTAGTTGGTAGAACATTATCTTCCATGTTTCAGGCCCTTCTAAGTCAGTGTGATGAAATTGATGAACGTTGCTGAGATTGAAAGAAAGTCAAAGAATTCAAAGTTACCTGCAAGCATAACATTGTCTAGGAACCTGTCTCCACTGACTGTATGTGCTGCAGTCTGCCCTGCATCTTCGTCCCTGACTTGTTCAAAGGCATTTTTCAGCAGCTCAGCAATTCTTTGTAAAAACCAAAAAGGACATCTGTGCCTTGATACTGAACTTGTAACACTGGGATGTACACTACATGTGTCCCCTTTGCCTCTGTGGATGCAAGACTTCTTTGTGCAACATTGATAAAAGGGGAGGGCTGTACTTGAGAGTTCTGATGGCATTGATCATTTAATTTTTATTTCTTAAGTTAATTTTCCATGATTTCTTTGCTCTGTTCAGCTTAATATGTACCCAGGAAGGGCATGGTATGATTTCATATGTTGGTTAGTACCTTGTTCCTCAATATATTTCAGTTTAACAGATATTTATCACATGAAGTATACTGTCTGGGATAGAAAACCAACATTTTGGAACTTTTTTCTTACTTAAAGACCTGTAATACCATGATTCATAGCAATTCTTTCTAGTGGTGGGGAGAGATGGATCAGGAGACAGGAGAAAGGTGCAGCAGGAAACAATTTATTTTTTTTAATATCTTTTTCAGAATCACAGCTTTTATAACTGCAGAAATCTGCCCCTCTCTAATGTGTTTCTGTGGAATGAGGTTGTTTTTTTCTCTCAGAATGATGTGGTTATTTAAGGTAGAGACATTGCATGTGTTTCCCTCTCTGAGCCATACAGTATCCTTGTTTTGAGAATGAATGAACAAAGCCTCAGAGCAGCCTTCGTGGCATCTCTGTTTTTGCCAATAGGCACACAAAGATGGTTGAGTTGCTGAAGATGCCCCAGGTGCTAAAGGAGAGCACCTCCTGCCACGTGTCCAGGTGTCTGATGCTCTGACCAAATCCTGCTTTGCAGTAGAATTCCTTTGCTCTTGTTGCTTGGGAAATGTTGCCACACTGCAGTGTGAGGGAGTGAACCCAGGGGACTGCCTGTCCTTGCTACCTTGAATATTCTGAAAATTGAAGATTTACAGGTTTTTCTTAACATGTCATGGTAAAGAGTGCTACAGTTGGTATTTCTGGAGTGAGGGAAACGTGTTTTTAACCAGCTATTAAGCCTTAAGATGTAGCCTAGACTTGGAATTATCATCAAGCAGATTAAAAAAGGCCATGTGAGGAAGGAGCTGCAAGGACATTAGTTTGGCCTTGAGGTTTTTTTTTTTTTTTTAATATTGTGTTTTGTCTTTTTTGTTTTTCTTTCCAGAGAGGGTGGTTAGGCATTGGAATGGGCTGCCCAGGGAGGTGGTGGAGTCCCCATCCCTGGAAGTGTTTAAAAACCATGTGGATGTGGTGCTGGGGAACATGGTTTAGGGACCCTGGCAGTGCAGGGTTATTGGTTGGACTTGATGATCTAAAGGTCTCTTCCAGCCAAATGATTCTATGATTATGCTGAGCTGTATGGCACAGTTCTGGGAATTAATCCTGGATGGTGGAATAGTTTTGAAGAACTTGGTGGAGAAGATTGTTTCCATGCTTTGATGTGAAAAGCATGAGCTTTAAAGAACTTCCCTTCCAGAAATGTTGTCACTCTCTCCTACATGAAGGGAAAAATACTGTGGGATGTAACAAAAATAGGAAGAAAATACAATTAATGTAGCATTAGGGATTCAGCTAGAACAATGCTACCAGTTATATTTCAACCTACTTAGAGAAAAACTGCGGAAAAGAATGCAAAATACAGTCCTGCTGTGATGGCAGGGAATGCTGCTGTCACAGGGTTTCCATCCCAGGTAGTGCTCAGCCATCAGTACTCTCTCTTCTTGTGGCATCTCAGCCTTTCAACTCATTTTGCATCATTCAGCTCTATCTTGTCCCTTTAACCTCCCTGCTAGTTCATATAACTCAGTATGATTCTGCCTGGGGAAATATTTTAATTAACAATGTGTAAAGAATAAAGGGAACAAACGGAATGTTAACATCTCTGCTCTGAGACAGGGCCACCATTTTGAGTTTTGTTTTTTTTTTTTGCTTCATCCCCTGTTTATTGAACTGGTGTGTCTGGGTGCCAGTCCTACTTCAGGTTCTCTGCTTCTTGCACACCCAGCAACCTCACTGAAGTGGGTGTGCAAGAAGGGGTGAGAGCTGAAGCCTCTCTCTGTCTCCTTAGCCTTCAGCCTGGGGAATCCTAAGCAAAGGCCATTGGGAAGTTTCCAGAAAAAGGCCTTGGGACATACATAGGAAACGGGCCCCTTGAGGGGTGCAGTTTGTGGTGTGACAGCTGTAGGAGAGTTGAGACTGTGATTTCACATGACACGATTCCAGTGTAATACACTATTTTGGTTCTGCTGGTCTGTATTGCTGCATCCTTGTAGAATGTTTACACTGGAGCCTATTCCAAGCAGCCTGGGCACAGGGTTTTTTTGGCAGTACCAGACTGAGATATCAAGGACAGTGCAGTTGATGAGGTTGAATACCCTTTCAGTGTTACACACACGACTCAGGGGCTGTTCACCTTTCTTTTCCTAATAAACACATTCCTAAAGCTGTCCACGCCCCGGGTTCTTACAATGACCATTTTCAGCTGAAGAATGCTTGATGTGCTCTGAAATGAGTGCTCTCAGCTTTTGTTCTGATCTGCAAAACCTGTAAATAAGTGTCCCAACCTAGACAGGAGGCACTGGGGGGAGTGATCCAGACGACTGCTTGAGATACCCTGGGGATGTCCTGTGTCCAACTGTAGCTCCCAAGGAATGCATCTCCCAGCAGACCTGTATCATATGTACTGGTCCTGCTTAGCTGGTTTGGATAGCCTGGGCTGTCTCAAATGGCTTTGCATCAGTGATCAGGCAGCTGAAGGAAACTCTTTCTGCTGTTCCTGCCACTCAGTCTGGGCTATAATGATTTAAAAACTTTATTTTGGAGTGGGCTGGCATATGGGTGAATCACAGTAAGAAGAGTTAAGACATTTCTGGAGGCTGCAAAGTTTTTTTTCAAGTTTTCCCTTTCAATCCATTACAAGTTTGTGGGATTTGTTGTGATTTCCTTCTTCTGCTACCATTTTCTACCAGTTTAAAGATGGTCTGAAAACAAACCATGATGCACGCTATTCAGGCAGAACACTACAGATCTGTTGTAACACAGGGCAACAAATGTGTGTCTGGCATAAGATAAAGAAAAAAAACAACTGTGCATTGCTCAAATATAGAACTATTTCCATGTTTGGATAAAGAAATAAAATGAAATTCAATGCAGCCCATAGCAGGCTCTGTGTGCCACTGTTACTCTGTGTTAAGCTGTGATTCTGTGCTAATCTTTGAAACTTTCAGCTGCTTTGGAAGAAATCTGTAGAGTGGCAGAAGCCAGTGGCTTGTGCTGTCATTCTGACTGTTCTTGTGTGTTGAGCTAGGATCATGCTACACACTCTTAACTAAAATGTGTTTATTAGTGTGTTTTAATTGCCTATTCTACAACATTTAAGGAACAAGTCTGATAATTCTATTCAGTAGGTCTGGTTTTCACCTCACATATACTGATTCTTACAGTGATTGTGAATCCATTGACTTTAGACACATTACTTCTGATTACACCAAGGTCAGCTCCTAATGAGGGGCCAAGTTATTAAATGGAAATGAACCCAATAAAGCCATCAAGCTCAGACCTACTCTGTCCTCACATGCTTGATCTGAACAACAAGAACTGGTGATGTATAAATCATGTTGTCTGTTTGCTTCTTCCTCATTTAATTATTTTTTTTTTTCCATTGGATAAATGAAGATGTTCTGACCTTAACTCATCCCTTGTGAATTGGTTTGAAAATGTACCCCTTAAATGTGACTCAAGCTTTTGTTCAGATTTAGTGAGCGTCATCTTATTTTTTTAAAGGAAACACATTTTACATGACCTCTAGGATCTGGCAGGACTTGCTGCATCCTCTTTTTCATCACTTTATCTTCACAGCTTGTGTTTTTTAAAACGTTTTTCTACCTTTTCAGAAAGAAGACTGGCCAATGCACAAGCTGGAGTGTTCTGCCATGTGTTCTTTTGGGCAGAACTGGAATCCCTCCGAGACTGTGAGGCTAACAGCCAGGGTCCTGGCCAAACAGGTGAGCAGAAGGCTAGACTTGGGATGTACATTCCTACTGTGGGTGCCAGGGAAGGCAGGAAAATGAAAACTGACCAACAGGAACAGCTTCCTGTGTACAGCCTGGTGTTACACAGAGCATGAGAAGCATCAGGGGCTCTGGAGTACAGCTGGAGACTTTCAGGGAAAGCTGCCAAAAGGCTAGTGAAGTTTTAAACTGTGTTGCTATGACTTATGGCCAAGGTACTGTTGAACAGTCTAGAAAAGTTTACTGAGGGTTTCAAAATACACATGGTGTTCAGACCTCCATCCTGATACATTTGGAGCTGTTACACGTGTGGGCCACGGTGGTGTAGGGGAAGAAGAATGAGACTTGGTGTTTTGGTTGAACTCAGGAATATTCCTAGTGTTATCTGGCTGAAGGCACACACATCTTCATGAAGCAATTGCCTGTTGCTCTATTCTTCAGCTATATGTGTAGCATTGTGTAGTATGTAACTCCTAGTATATTTGTGAGTCAACAACACCTCTAAGGTATTCTAGTATAAAAGTTTACTGGAGTTAAGTGGTGAAAAATAGAGATTGAGAGCAAAATGTTAGGCCGTGGGGCTTTGGAGAAAAATATTTTAAAAATACATATATTATAGTAAAAAAATTATAGTAAGAATATAAGATGGCAATGCCAATGTCCATTTCAGTCTTCCCTAGCTGATACTGAAGATAACACAAGTGCTTACAGGGAGAGGATGGGTTTCATGAGTTTCAAGGTTATGATTCTATGTATCTTTTTAGAGCTCTAAACTCTCATCACAAAAACAAATCCTCTTTGAAGCATATCCGTGTGATTGAGGTCTGCTTATGTGACAAGGGCAACCTGGATGCTGCACATAGTGAGGATTTTGGTGGCCTGCTGGGAAGGTGGCTGTATGTGTGTGTAGATAGATGCACGTGTGTGAATGTGTGTGTGACTTAATTAAAACGTGGGTAGCAAACAAAATTGAATGTTTAATGACAAAAAGTCATTGGAATAAATTTGTGCTTTTATTGCTTACATGGAGGGGGGAGAACCCTACATGTCATGTAAAAGCTAAATATTCAAAGCATAGTCCCTGAACCTCAGCTGCTGGGCCACCTGCAAAGCCATATTTAATGGCCAAGATTACAAAGATGTGGCCTTAGGCCAGCTATGGAGTATTGCTTTTGAACTCTGTCAACAGTCAGTTTATTCACTTTCCTCAAAGCAAAGCCTGTCTCCTGCCTGCTTGCATTGTTAGCAGCTTTCTGGGTGTCTAGAACAAAGCACATGACATATTTAAAATACTCTTCAGTTTATGTATATAAATTTGATAGGAGTTAATCTTTGGCTGCCTCATTTGGTGAGGAGAGAATATTTCTGTGGCTTTACTGAGGGCAGTCAATTTAACTCATTGCTGTTCATCAACTTCTATAAATCCCATGCAGTGTGGATTTGGGTTATTTTTTTTTAACGGATAGGAGTTCCCAGCTTATGAACAAGTAGCCAAGATCTGCCAACTTAAAACATTAAAATATCTTTCTTGTTTTTTTCACCTTCCTGCTAGAAAAGTAACCCTGAAAGAACCCAGTCGGAGAAGCTGCTGTCTGTAAAAGAGTTTGAATCAAGTAAGTAAAAAAGGCTTGCAGGTAAACACAGCCAATTATCCATATTCATGACTTGCTTCCCCCTGGCCCCACTCCATCAAAACCTTCCAGAGCATCTCACTCCTGTTGGAGGAAAGGAGTAAACAAAGAGAATTGTTCCTTATTTTTTCGAAAGTTCAGTGTGCTTTTTTTTTTTTTTCTTGGTCATTTGTGGGGGCTGTGAAACAAGGGTGAAAACCTAGGCAGAATTAATTATGTAGCATCCATCCATCTCATGGCTTTTCTGGTACTGCAGTGCCTTTTGAGAATTGTAATGTTATAAAATTAAAATAGCTGGTATTTGTTACCAGGAGGCATAAAATCAGAGACAGTGCAGTTGCTTGATGGTGACAGTGACTAAGGGGCTAATTGCAGAACCCTGTGGACTGTGCTTCAGTATCTGTCACTGTCAGTCAAATCTGACATGTTTTGTATGATTGTGTTGAAATTCCATGTCCTAAATGCTCCAAAATAATCCAAGGAGGGAGATGAGGCAATGGCTTGCTTTTAACTGCAAGGTTACTGTTCATATCTGGTGAGGCAGAGTTAAAAGTTGAGCAGCTTGGGGGCAAGACACCATCCTGGCATCTTTTTTTACTGGTCTGTTGTTTCTTGGTGCTGGGATTAGTATACAAGGAGGCAGTTGGTTTGTGCATTCACATTTCTCACTCTGATGCTTCCAAAACCCTTTATAAAATGCTGAATAAATGCAGTCATTGCTAGGACTTGAGGTAGCAGAATCACCATGCACAACAAGATTACAAGTCTTATTTGCTTCCTGAACAACAGCTGTCACAGCTATTGGGACAACTGGGGAAATAAGGGGGAAAAATGCCAACATTTGATTTTGTCTAAGGCAAGGATAATTTTTTACAGGTAGGTTAGGAGGATGGGTAAGTGCTGAAGGTATTTATGTTCTGCATTGCAACTTGTCTTCCTTAAGTTGTTATTTGTGGAGCTAAAACTCTGAAATGTTTTCACTTGCAGTGTCCCCTTTTCCCTCTAGGAGCCCTTGTTTTGTTTCTGGTTTTGTAAGAACCCCCCTATTCCTCCCATTCCTTCTGCCTGGTTCACTCTCCTCATCTCTTAGCACACCTTTGCCATGTTCAGCAGTTGCCCTATGCTTTGCAGCATCCTGCACAGGAGAGGAAAAGGCACCTGGCTGTCAGCTGGAAGCTCAAAATGTCTTAGTTCTGATTTGTTTCAATTCTCATCAAAATGTCTCATTTCATTTTCCTCAGTATTTTTTGTGACTCTTCTGTCATTCACATCTGCTTTTACAAGTAATTTCCCCCTTCCACTGTCTTGCAGCCTTTTCTCTTCCTGAATGTTTTTTTTCTCCACTATTGTTTTGGAAAAGGATGAGTTGCTGCCCCTTTTAGAGCAAGAGTGAGATGGTGATACTTCCATTGTGAGAGAGAGGATTAGGAAAAAACTTTCTGATGCTCTGCCCTTGAGGAGAGAGAAGGGATAAGGAAGATATGGTCAATTATCTAGCTTGCTCTGCATGGACCAGGCAGTGGCCACAGTTTTGGCTGGAACCTGTAATTGGCCTGAGGGTAAATCTCTGAACAAACACATAAGAGAATACACTTGGCAGGTGTGCCAGGACATTACCACTGATGTTCCTGCTGTCTCCTATTATCCTCAGATATCTGCAAGTTAAACACACCTCTGTTGATGGTCAGCCCCAGACCATGGAGATGTGGGGATTGTCAGGCACTGTTACCTCCTGAAGCAGGTCAGGTGGATAGCACTCCTAGGCACCCTCATGTTATCCTTCTTTTCTGCAAAGAGAACCCTTGACAATTAGCACTAGTGTTGTTGTCAACATTTGTTAGGTCCCTGTCAGATGTGGCCACAAACAGGGCCTTTCTGCTGGGAAAGAAGAGGTCTTCCAAAGGCAGGGATAAGCAGCCTTAACAGGAGCCTGGGCTGTTTGTGCTGATAAGGATTAGGTCTGTATGAGAGAGTTTCATGATCTAGAGCATGCTTTTAAGCAGTGTGATGATGACTGTAACCACAATAGATGTGACCATAATGTCATGTTAGGCAGCTGAGGATAGCTACTCAGAGTTGCTAAGTTTCTAGAGGGCCAGGGCAGTTTGGTCTGCTTGCTAGGGTGAACAAATGCATTCTAAACACTATAACCCCTCTCTCAAGAAAGGGAAATTTGTGTCCAATTACTAATGTAAAAGGTTGGAAAATGCTTTTTAATCCTGCATGTTCTTGTAGCACCCACGTGGCTTTGGCAGAAAGAGCATTATGTTTGTGGAGGGAAAGACAACTTCTTATTCCAAGTAGCTGCTGTTCCTTGTGGGGTTTCTCTTTAAGTCCAGGCCTGTTCAGAGTCTAGCTGCAGTTCACAGGGGCGTGTTCCTGATACTGAAATGGAATGTATTCTTTGTCCACAGACCTTGACAAACTAGACAATGAAAAGAGAGAGCTGATTCAGAACGACATTGCTGCTCTTCATCACTTTTACTCAAAGCACTTGGAGTACCCTGACAATGCTGCCCTTGTAGTTCTCTTTGCACAAGTAAGTTGGCTATAACACAGCCTGCTTAGGTGGATGGTGCCATAGGAGCTTAGCCTTTGTGAAAGGGGCAAAATGTTAACAGCAGTGGAGATGGTAGCTCTTTCCTTATTTATAGGTAGAGCTGTGTGTACTTGATGGAGGAGATCTGCTTCTTTGACCACAAGTGGCTGGATGTGCCCTGTTGCAGTGAGGGGCTCTTGTCTGAAGACTTTCTACGAGGTGCTTCTCAAATGCTGAAGGGGAAACAACCTGCATTAAACTCTGCCAAAGTGAGGCTTCTTATGGGCCGAGCACAGCCCAGCTGTTATTTGGCTTATATGGAAGGCTGCTGGTCTGCGACCCTGCAGAGGCAAAATCCATCACTCAGGCTTCAAACTGGTGGAAATCCTTGCTGATCAGGTCATCGTTGTGTTTGACCTTCACAGGGAGGAAACTTCAGAGATGTAGAAAGAGCAGTGTGAAACTTTGATCTGGTGTGTGGCTTTTAAATGCAGCCAGGAAGTTTGGTCATCTGGAGAGATGAAGGAAAGGCAGGACATCTTGTTAGATAATGTCTGAAATGTGTCACTGCTTCTTTCTCATCTTTTTCATATGCATCTGAATTGAATGTATTGTAGTGGATGGAATAACACATCAGCGGAATAGGAAAAATCCATTTTCTTCTTTTTTTCCTCCTGTACTTCAAAATAAGCTGTTTTTAAAACATCTGAGTAAAAGAGTTTATGAGTTTTTTGGTTTTTGTTTTTTTTTTTTTGAGATGGGAACAAATGTTCTCTCTTATCTGCTGTGGTGAAGGCTGAAATAGCAACACCCTGTTTGGTAGGACTGGGCACCTACCAGTTGTCATCCATTGTGTTGTTTCTAATGATACTGTTTTCTCTGTTTTGAAGACTTTACAATTTACATTGGATACTTTAAAGACATCAGTACAACCAATTTCTTGTGAAATATTTTTTGTTAGAATGTAACTGGAATCCCCAAAGGTTATGTTATTTTGGCTATCATGACTTTCACTTCATGTCCTGTCCAGGACCAGCTCCACCAGATTATGGTACTTTAACTGACTTCTGTGAAGTGCTGACTCCTAGATCTGAAGTTCCATCCAGCCTTCTCTGTAGATAGCTAATGTCACCCTAAAGTGTCACCTTAAGCTCATCCTGATCATCAAGCAGCAATCTGCCACTGTGAACATGGCAGGTTTTTTTTGGAATTAAAGTCTCCAAAGGTCATCTGGGTCCTCCTCAGGAATGTTTTACAGGGCACACCCTTCTGAGGTTTTAGCACCAGCATAAAACTTGCTAGAAGAAGGGGAGTCGTGTCTGTGCTTGGTATGTACAAACATGTTTCCCAATGTTTAGTTACCTTGAACTAAAACCAATAGTGTGGATATGCTGCTGAGCTTTTCTTTTGCTTTAACACTTTCTCTGGCCTCATCTACTTTGGTCCTCCACTCAGCATTCCTTCTCCCTCTGGCTCAGGGCAGTTCTTGGGGAGTTGGAGATGTCTGATGCTCACTCTGTTCTGTGGGCTTTGTCTGATGTTTTTAATTCTTCATCACAGGTGTAATTGGTCCTTTTGAGTGAAGATTTTAGTCCAAAACATCCTTGCCTTTCACTGCTCTCTTCCCTGCTGTTGATATCCTCTCTGTTGCTCTGTGGAACACAGCTCTTGAGCCCAGCACATTCCTCCTCAGTCACACCTTGTCATACTCTTCAAACAGCTTCTTTCTCATCTCAGGCTCCTGCATCTCATCCTTTCCTTGAAGATTTTGCATGATTTTTGAAAATTCTTTGCACATTCTCCTTTCCAAAATTGGGAACAACCTTGAGCTCTGTTTTTTTCACTGTGGTCTCTCTATTCTCTCCATGTTGCCTTTTTTCAGTCAAGCATTCATCTGGTGAAACCAGTGCTATTGTATCCCTTCTAATTCATCCTCCCATGTTGTTTTGGGTATGATGCATTCCAGAAATGGGTCATCTCTGGCTTATTGGAGTGGAGATAACTCAATACATATTTTAAAATATTTCCCTGTGATTCAGAACCATCAAGCTGTTCTTCGTGTCATCCTTTGCAGCCTTATGTTCTTGTTGATTTAATCCTTCCTTTCTATTGTCTTTGTATTCAGAAATTAGATTTTGGTAGTGGGTGAGGTATGTTCATCCACTGGCTAGCACAGCATCAGGCTCATCTTGAGAGACAAGGGAGCCCTTGGATGCTACCTTGCTACAAATAGCAGGATAAAAATCAAACAAAGATACTGGTGAGTGAATCAGAGGAACAGGCTGCTTCCTTTCATTGTGAACTCATCCTAAACAGTTCATACCTGAGGAGTGGCTTTGGGAAGTATTTGTGTATTTCTAAAATCCAATTTGAGATGCATTCCAGCTTGCAGGGCATGTCATTCAGTGTTGGTATTGTTTGTTGTCAGCACCCTTCCAGAATAAATACACTGTACATGATTGACATTGTGCCCATTGTAGCTTCAGCTGGACTTGGCCACACTGATAGCAGTTGTTTTAGTGCTTTACTCTGCTGCTTCTGTGAACATTTTACAGTTGTAGGGAGATGTTGGTGAATGTGGAGAGGGTTCTCTTTGTGCCATGTGTGTGACTCACAGTGCAAGTGGAATAAAGTACTTGATTGAGGTGCATTTTGCTCACTTAAAGTCACACAAACCACATGAAACAAAGCTGAAACTCCTGTAAGATTCCCTTGAGTTAAGTAAGAATAAAGGAGGGAGAAAATTTTAAAACCTGCCTGACTCTATTCTTAGAGAAAGATTGTGAGTAAGCTCTTTTGATCCTGTGTCTGCTTAAATTAGGGGTACAGTTCCTCTCATACTCTGTCCTTTTCTGTCCCCTCCTATTCTACATCCTTATTAAGCTCAAGTGTGTCTCACTGCCTTTGTTCTTTGTGTGCTTTAGCTAAAGCAAGGTATGTACAGCCCTTGATGACAGATGTCACTGTGGCAAGTCTCTGTACCACACACTCCATCAAAGCTCTGTACTGCCCCAGCCTGAGCTTGCTGCTGCTCATCCCCATGGTGCTCCTGGTGTGCCTAGTTCTGCTTCAGCCCTTTGCTTGTCGTGGCCAAATGAAGGCTCTTTGCCCTCTCAGTGTCAGGCTTTGTTTCATGTTAGCAATGGTCTTGCTTTGTCTCACACTTTCCAGTGCTCTTTTCAAGCCTCCTTTCTCTTGCTTGACCTTCCAAGGAGCAATCCACAAGCTGTGTCCTGAGCAGGTGAATGTGTTGCATTGTTGGTTCTTTAGTGTCCCACACATTCCTTTGGATAGAGACTTAATCCTTGCCTTGCTTTTTGAGGTGTCCTTTAGCTTCCTGTGAGTAATGGTGAGCTGGAAAGAAAATTGTAAGCAAATTACTGCAGTTGACTTTTGAGGATGAGAATGTGACCTGTGAGAGGGGATTACTTAGCTGACCAGAAGCTGATGTGGTCTCTTTCTGTTTTTTCCTTAGGTTAACTGTAATGGCTTCACAGTTGAAGATGAAGAACTGTCTCATTTGGGATCAGCCATATTTCCTGAGTAGGTTGATTTTAATACTTTGAAAAAATAAAATTAACTTATTAAAGGACAAACAAAGGTTTGGAAGATTATATGGAAGTAGACATCTACTGACAGAAAATTAATTAAACAATTTTTTTTAAGTGTTTTAAATCAGATAATAACATGTGGCCAACTATCTGCAGCAGTTTTTCTCCATAATATGGTAAAATTGCACCATGCAAATTGTTAGGAAACACTTGGCTAGCAGGTTCTGGACAGGGACATCATGTAATGATCAAAGCTAAGTGAAAAGGAGTGCAGGTGACTTGTTCTATTCACAGCTTTCTGTTTTGGCTGGGTATAATACTTCACCTGGTATTATCTGAACAACATCCCTTCTACCTTTGTTCCTTGGCAAACAGTAAATCCCTTTCATAACTTCTTTCAGCCTCCTCAGATGTTTTAAAGCTGCAGTGCTTTTATGCTGCTAAGACAGAGGAAAAAATTACAAGCTTCTTAGCTTTATAAATAAACTGCAGATGTTAAGTGGTAACTGCAGTTTGTGGATGAGGGAGCACAGATTTCCAACTCTAAGGAATGTTTCTTTCATTTAAGTCTGTAGTTTCCACTTAATGTTGTAGCAAAGAAGATTTTCTGCCCCTGTTCTTTTCAAACTCTGTTCTGAGACTGTCTGCTTAGGTTGACTTTCTTCAGAAGCAGGGGTTACTGGTAGCTAATCTATGTCAAAGTAATCTGAAATTTACAGGTGTCCAATTAAAACAGGACCAGGTTTTGCTGAGTGCTGCTTACAGGCAGTAGTAGATAGTCCTTGTTGCAGAGTTTCTCCTTCAGGTAGGTCTGTCTGAAGTCCATATTCCTGATCTGGAAGGCCTTCCAATTACAGGTTGGAAATTAAGGCCTTAAAAAAAAGAATCATTGTAGGGAGAGGCAACTATTAAACCAGGATATTCTGGAAACATGTCCACAGCCATCCTTTGTTTGTAAATGCTCAGCATGCAAAAGACAGATCTTTCTTACTTAACAGTTATACCTGTGAGCTAAAAAGACTGGGGGAGGATTATTAGTTTGCTAGACTGGAAGAGAAAGCATTAAAATTGTACATGATATCTTGAGTAAGCAGCAAATTTCACTTTCTCCAAGCTTGGTGGTAAGGGGGGATACATTTCTCTAGCACTCCAAGTTTTGTGTAAGTCATGTTTGTCTAACAGTCAGATCTCTCCCCTCCCACTTTGAACATGGAAGCTGTTTATATTTGCATAGAAGCCAGATAAAATTTTAATGCCCATCTGAAGTTGTGATGCACCAGGTGACTTATTTTCCTGCATTTGCTTGTTTCTTTTAGGTTAAATGTGTTTTCTTTTTCTTTCTTCTCTGAAGAAAATCATCTGGCTGTCATAGCTACCTAAAATAGGCCGTTGATAGTTAATCTAGGTGAACACCCATCAGCTGTCCCACAGCACTATAAGAATGGGAAAATAAGAACTTGCCTACTCCTGCACTAATAGGATTTAAAAATTGTA
Source organism: Ceyx cyanopectus (assembly GCA_013401355.1). Taxonomy (NCBI): domain Eukaryota; kingdom Metazoa; phylum Chordata; class Aves; order Coraciiformes; family Alcedinidae; genus Ceyx; species Ceyx cyanopectus. The sequence goes on along the minus strand of VYZU01056953.1, from coordinate 26,472 downwards.
ATGATACATTAGCACAGCCATTCTCTGTATCATTAGAATAAATAACAGATACAACATTAGAATAAATAACAGTACAACAGCTTTTCCCAAGGTTACCTTCATGTTAAGCCTCAGAATAAAAAACAGCTTACAGAGAGAGACTGACTCAATTTTGCAGGCTTCTTTTGTGGAGTGGTGCTTAACTACTTGCCTGTAGCTTGTGGTGGTGGTAGGAAAAAGGTTGACTCTCTTACTTTTACAGTGTTGCCTTGATGAACCATAGCTGTTGCCCAAATGTCATTGTAACTTACAAGGGGACCTTGGCTGAAGTCAGAGCTGTTAAAGAGATTGAGCCTGGAGAAGAGGTAACTGTGTTGTGTTTGAGTGTGCTCTGATGCATGTCTTCTAAGAGAAGGATCCATTCTGCTTCTCAGGATTCATTTCAATTAGCTGACAATTTAATAATAGAGAGGAAGGGTTTCTAGTTTCTCAGAGAAGTGCAAGATGTGGCTTTGGGAAAGGTGGGGTGGCTCTGGAGGACCAAAGTTATTCTCAGAGGCAGTATCCTACTTTGTGCTAAAACAAGGGAAGGGCAGGGTACCTGCAGCAGTCACTGCATTATCTGCCAGCTTCTGTCTCACTTTACCCATCTGTAAAATGAGGCTGAGTTTACTGATGTTTGGCTGGTGCTTGGAAATTCCAAGATCAAAGCAAATTATTACTGCTATAATTGTTCCCAGTATCATAGTAATGCATTGAAATTGAAGCCAGAATAAACAAGGTAAACGGGTACAGATAAGTCCTCTGGCTTCTGTTTGGACAGAATGTGCACAAAACAAGGGACTCAGTCATGTTGCCTGAGTGGCCTTCGCTGGAAAGTCACAAAAGAACAAGAGTGTGTTTCTAGGTGGAGTGAAGCTGAACACTGATGGATAAAATTCCATCAAGATGACTAAGGCATTTACCTTCAAACTTTTGCAATCAAAGAATGAACTTGGCAGGGAATCTTCAGCAGCAGAGCTTGCTTTTTTTGCCTTTTTTTTTTTTTTTAAAGAAAAAAGATGTTAAACATTGTTGAGGAGGATGTTCAAATATCTGCAGGGGTTGAAAATACAGAACATTGTCTCCAAGGCTGGGGCTTGCATAGACTTTCAGAGGCTTGATTGTTAATTTAATGGGCAAGGTTAATGCTCATCAAAGTAAGTTCAGATTTGGTAACTCCTNAATGTTGTAGCAAAGAAGATTTTCTGCCCCTGTTCTTTTCAAACTCTGTTCTGAGACTGTCTGCTTAGGTTGACTTTCTTCAGAAGCAGGGGTTACTGGTAGCTAATCTATGTCAAAGTAATCTGAAATTTACAGGTGTCCAATTAAAACAGGACCAGGTTTTGCTGAGTGCTGCTTACAGGCAGTAGTAGATAGTCCTTGTTGCAGAGTTTCTCCTTCAGGTAGGTCTGTCTGAAGTCCATATTCCTGATCTGGAAGGCCTTCCAATTACAGGTTGGAAATTAAGGCCTTAAAAAAAAGAATCATTGTAGGGAGAGGCAACTATTAAACCAGGATATTCTGGAAACATGTCCACAGCCATCCTTTGTTTGTAAATGCTCAGCATGCAAAAGACAGATCTTTCTTACTTAACAGTTATACCTGTGAGCTAAAAAGACTGGGGGAGGATTATTAGTTTGCTAGACTGGAAGAGAAAGCATTAAAATTGTACATGATATCTTGAGTAAGCAGCAAATTTCACTTTCTCCAAGCTTGGTGGTAAGGGGGGATACATTTCTCTAGCACTCCAAGTTTTGTGTAAGTCATGTTTGTCTAACAGTCAGATCTCTCCCCTCCCACTTTGAACATGGAAGCTGTTTATATTTGCATAGAAGCCAGATAAAATTTTAATGCCCATCTGAAGTTGTGATGCACCAGGTGACTTATTTTCCTGCATTTGCTTGTTTCTTTTAGGTTAAATGTGTTTTCTTTTTCTTTCTTCTCTGAAGAAAATCATCTGGCTGTCATAGCTACCTAAAATAGGCCGTTGATAGTTAATCTAGGTGAACACCCATCAGCTGTCCCACAGCACTATAAGAATGGGAAAATAAGAACTTGCCTACTCCTGCACTAATAGGATTTAAAAATTGTAATGATACATTAGCACAGCCATTCTCTGTATCATTAGAATAAATAACAGATACAACATTAGAATAAATAACAGTACAACAGCTTTTCCCAAGGTTACCTTCATGTTAAGCCTCAGAATAAAAAACAGCTTACAGAGAGAGACTGACTCAATTTTGCAGGCTTCTTTTGTGGAGTGGTGCTTAACTACTTGCCTGTAGCTTGTGGTGGTGGTAGGAAAAAGGTTGACTCTCTTACTTTTACAGTGTTGCCTTGATGAACCATAGCTGTTGCCCAAATGTCATTGTAACTTACAAGGGGACCTTGGCTGAAGTCAGAGCTGTTAAAGAGATTGAGCCTGGAGAAGAGGTAACTGTGTTGTGTTTGAGTGTGCTCTGATGCATGTCTTCTAAGAGAAGGATCCATTCTGCTTCTCAGGATTCATTTCAATTAGCTGACAATTTAATAATAGAGAGGAAGGGTTTCTAGTTTCTCAGAGAAGTGCAAGATGTGGCTTTGGGAAAGGTGGGGTGGCTCTGGAGGACCAAAGTTATTCTCAGAGGCAGTATCCTACTTTGTGCTAAAACAAGGGAAGGGCAGGGTACCTGCAGCAGTCACTGCATTATCTGCCAGCTTCTGTCTCACTTTACCCATCTGTAAAATGAGGCTGAGTTTACTGATGTTTGGCTGGTGCTTGGAAATTCCAAGATCAAAGCAAATTATTACTGCTATAATTGTTCCCAGTATCATAGTAATGCATTGAAATTGAAGCCAGAATAAACAAGGTAAACGGGTACAGATAAGTCCTCTGGCTTCTGTTTGGACAGAATGTGCACAAAACAAGGGACTCAGTCATGTTGCCTGAGTGGCCTTCGCTGGAAAGTCACAAAAGAACAAGAGTGTGTTTCTAGGTGGAGTGAAGCTGAACACTGATGGATAAAATTCCATCAAGATGACTAAGGCATTTACCTTCAAACTTTTGCAATCAAAGAATGAACTTGGCAGGGAATCTTCAGCAGCAGAGCTTGCTTTTTTTGCCTTTTTTTTTTTTTTTAAAGAAAAAAGATGTTAAACATTGTTGAGGAGGATGTTCAAATATCTGCAGGGGTTGAAAATACAGAACATTGTCTCCAAGGCTGGGGCTTGCATAGACTTTCAGAGGCTTGATTGTTAATTTAATGGGCAAGGTTAATGCTCATCAAAGTAAGTTCAGATTTGGTAACTCCTCCTGCTCTCTGAAGTCTGTGATACCAGCTTTGAAGAAGGGGAGAGAAGTTATTTTTGTGGATTATAGCTGTTCACCATTGTGAATAAAGCAAATTTAGGTGCTGAAGTGAATGACTTGGGTGAGCAACTTCTCTCTGTGCCATTTACTAATGATGATTTGTCTGTGATGTTGGCAGTCACTGCAAATGTATTGTATTAATGGACGAGGACTGATCCTGGTTTTGGAATTTTACTGTGGAATCCTGGACATGTTCAGCATTTTTGGGGAGGGCTTACTGTGAGAGGTAGAGATGTGGGTAATTTACCTTGCTTGGCATCTTCTTTTGACCGAGTTGTGTCTGAGAAGCTGCATCAGTTCTCCAGGATCTCATGGCTTTTGCACATTTGCTTTTCTGACACTGGGGAGTTTTCTGAGTGAGCTGGTGCTTTTGCTTGGGCTCTGTGCAGTGTCATGGCCTGTGTCTCCATCTTCAGGTTCCATGTAGCCATTGCATTGCCACATTTTATTTTATTTTTTTGGAAATGTGGTTCCTGCATTTTTTTGCATGCTTTGAAAATATTGGAAGGAGGAGAAGAGTGTGGGTGAACGTGTGAGATCACATAAAGTAAGAAGAACATCTCCTGTATAAAATTGCATGTGTATTTTACTTTAAAGAGGAAAGAAACCTTAAACATAAAGGCTGAGCAAAACATTTCAAGTAACTATAAATGAGGAAATGGAACTAAAGCTGTTCTTTGGTCTGCACAATGATCAACTGCACTGTGCGTGTGACATGTTTCTTGGGGAAGATCTCATTTTCAAAACAGCATTAAAGCTAGTTGCAGGGGTTCTTTTCTGAAGACCATTGAAGCAGAGGAAAACTTAAGAATAGTCTATGTGAAGGGCCTTTAAAATGTTCAAAAGCAGGTTTTTTTGGTTTGGCTTTTTTTTTGCTTTAAAATATTGCTGCTAAAGTAAATCTGATATTCATTCTTCTAGAACTGGAGCACTGGGCCTCTCTTCTTTTCAGAGATCTAAAGGTCTTGTCCTAAGTTTCTAAAGCTACTAGTGAGTGCTCTTGCCCCAATTTTTGTAGCTTTTCAGAAAGAAAAACTTGAGAATCCAGCCTTCAAAAAAATAGGCCATCATAATTTATCCTATGCTGGATACCTGAAATCATTATTTTGCTTCTAAAAAGTAAGCATCTCTTTGTAGTGTGACAGGAGCCTGAGATTTATGCTGTGACAGTTTCCTTATCCACACCTGAATCTTGCTGTCCTGGGTTTAAGCCAGGGTAATACTTGAGGGAAATTCTGTAATGGATAGGAAAGGAAACACTTCTGTCAGATTGCATTCACAAAAGGCAGCTCCTGGTGCTGCTGGGAGGCTTGGAATGTGGCAGGTGATGTGGCTGCAGGGATCCACAAGTTGCATGAATATACAGTCGTCATATTCCATGTACCAGAACTAGTAGTAATAAATAGGTAAATTTACACTGCTTTTCACTGCTTTTTATTTTCACCATATAGGTTTTTACCAGCTATATNCAGTTCTCCAGGATCTCATGGCTTTTGCACATTTGCTTTTCTGACACTGGGGAGTTTTCTGAGTGAGCTGGTGCTTTTGCTTGGGCTCTGTGCAGTGTCATGGCCTGTGTCTCCATCTTCAGGTTCCATGTAGCCATTGCATTGCCACATTTTATTTTATTTTTTTGGAAATGTGGTTCCTGCATTTTTTTGCATGCTTTGAAAATATTGGAAGGAGGAGAAGAGTGTGGGTGAACGTGTGAGATCACATAAAGTAAGAAGAACATCTCCTGTATAAAATTGCATGTCTATTTTACTTTAAAGAGGAAAGAAACCTTAAACATAAAGGCTGAGCAAAACATTTCAAGTAACTATAAATGAGGAAATGGAACTAAAGCTGTTCTTTGGTCTGCACAATGATCAACTGCACTGTGCGTGTGACATGTTTCTTGGGGAAGATCTCATTTTCAAAACAGCATTAAAGCTAGTTGCAGGGGTTCTTTTCTGAAGACCATTGAAGCAGAGGAAAACTTAAGAATAGTCTATGTGAAGGGCCTTTAAAATGTTCAAAAGCAGGTTTTTTTGGTTTGGCTTTTTTTTTGCTTTAAAATATTGCTGCTAAAGTAAATCTGATATTCATTCTTCTAGAACTGGAGCACTGGGCCTCTCTTCTTTTCAGAGATCTAAAGGTCTTGTCCTAAGTTTCTAAAGCTACTAGTGAGTGCTCTTGCCCCAATTTTTGTAGCTTTTCAGAAAGAAAAACTTGAGAATCCAGCCTTCAAAAAAATAGGCCATCATAATTTATCCTATGCTGGATACCTGAAATCATTATTTTGCTTCTAAAAAGTAAGCATCTCTTTGTAGTGTGACAGGAGCCTGAGATTTATGCTGTGACAGTTTCCTTATCCACACCTGAATCTTGCTGTCCTGGGTTTAAGCCAGGGTAATACTTGAGGGAAATTCTGTAATGGATAGGAAAGGAAACACTTCTGTCAGATTGCATTCACAAAAGGCAGCTCCTGGTGCTGCTGGGAGGCTTGGAATGTGGCAGGTGATGTGGCTGCAGGGATCCACAAGTTGCATGAATATACAGTCGTCATATTCCATGTACCAGAACTAGTAGTAATAAATAGGTAAATTTACACTGCTTTTCACTGCTTTTTATTTTCACCATATAGGTTTTTACCAGCTATATTGACCTGTTGTACCCCACAGAAGACAGAAATGACCGGTTAAGAGACTCATATTTCTTTACTTGTGATTGCAGGGAGTGCATTACAAAAGAAAAGGTGAGCAAATTGGTATGAAATGTGCTTCTGACTCCTCAGGCACCTACCCAGGTTCTAAGAGGTAATGTGCAGTCAATTCTAGGTGACATTGTGTGATGTTGCTGAATGGTTTGGAGACCCAGCAGAATCTATTGAGCTGTCTCTCCTGCAGTGGTGGTGTATATTCTCAAGGACAGGGTAGTCCTGGATCACAGCCCCTTGTGGTGTGCAGGTCAGATTTTCTGTTCATCAGGCATCACCTGGTGCCCTTCAAAGGGAAAAGGCAGAGATCCAGACAGTGTTCCTTAAAACAAGGTGTTCATTATTTTGAAGAAAAGCACCTACTGGGCTGGAAAAGATACCCAAACTCTACAGCAACAAAGTCAGCTGTGCCATTTGCACCTCCTTCTCTAGAGGTCTCAGGAGAACTGAGCTTTGCATGGGTCAGCTGTCATTCCAGCCAAGATCAGCCTGGCTGGCATCATCTGATTTTTAAGTTAGAATCATAGAATGTTTAGGGCTGGAAGGGACCTGCAAGTGTCATCTAGTGCAGACCCCTGCAGTGAGCAGGGACACCCTCAACTAGAGCAGGCTGCTCAGAGCCTTGGCCAACCTCACCTTGAAAGTTCCATTTAACTTTTTTACCCTGATTTTTACAATGGTGTCTTTCCTTTTAAGTGTTGCTTCCCAAACTGAGTAGAGAACCATCTGTCTCCTTTCCCTAAATGGTGTCATCTTCTGTGACTTTTTCCATATATTACCCAGTGTTCTTGTTTGAGGCCATTCTTCTGATATCATAGTTTATTTTTGCCTACAGTTACCATGATAATTTTTCAACTGATTTTAACAGTCAGGATTTCATCTGTGATTTCCAACACTGTGCTACACTTGGAATCTCCTGTCGCTCAGCCTCCTTCAGCTGTGGAAAGAGTCCCCTGTAGCCCTCTCAGCTGGCAGAGGAAATAATAAAGGAAAAAGAAATCTAGCAACAACGTGAGGCTTAAACAGGAAAAGATTGTCTCCAGTTTGCAACTGACTCTTCATGAAGTAGTAAGTTAGATAGACAGATAAGACTTAAGTGGAGCTGTACAGCAGAAATATCAAAATAAGTGGGAAAGTGGCTTTGTCTGGAGATATGAAGGATCCTTTTCTGTGTTTAGTATCTAAATATATATCCGAATGCCTCATTTTCTGCTGAACTATCACTGGTCATAGGTCTTAAGGTATTTGGGCTTTTTCAGCCTTAAAACAACATTTATTTTAATTCCTATTATCTTGGAAGTGGTGACATTTCCTTTGTAAAACTGCTTTCATCACAAAACTGTAAAGCTCTTGGATCTTTCAAAAGAAAGAGACCTTGTGGAAGTAGGAGAATGGCATCTGAACTGGAAGGTGCAGAGGATTCTAGGATTCTCAGCCAAGGCTTTAGCGAAAAAATTGCAGGTGAACGTTCTACCTTTGTTTTTACTTTTTTTTCAAGAGCTTAAGTTCCCATCTGTGCCTTTTTATTAAGAGTAATTCTGTGTAGCAGGTGCACCTTTATTTGCAGGGCTTGGAACCCACATTTCTAATGTCCATTGTGTTTCCTTCAGGATAAAGAGAAGCTGGAAATCCGCAAGCTGAACGATCCTCCATCAGCAGAGACAGTGTGGGACATGATCAAATATGCCAGGAATGTGATTGAGGAATTCAGGAGAGCCAAACACTACAAGTATATCCTTTGTCTCACCCTGACTCCTCTGCCTTGGGGTGTGACCTAAAAAGCTTTACCTGCTGAATTGCTTTGGAAACACGCAGGAGAAATACTACAGCCATTACAAGTTAGATTTACCTCTGGCCTCTCTGTGTCTGAAGATTTGTCCCCAGAGACAAGGGGCTTCAGGAGCAGCTCTAGGGCTGTCTCTAGAGCTGCAGCATAGGGGCTGTCTGCACAACAGGTCAGAGAGCAGGGTAATGTGTGTAATTATCTAAGAGTGTGTAATGGGGGGGGAGTAGCATAGATGCTTTAATGCCATTTGAGAGAAAAGAGGACTTCTCAGAACCATGCTGAACAATTTTAAGTCACTGCTTCTTTGATGTTACTGGGTAGTTGTTTATCAAAGGCCATCCTGTTTTTTTGGGTTCCTTGACTTTTTTATACCTCCTAGTGAGTTACTGGAGATCTGTGAACTCAGCCTGGAAAAGATGGGTGCAGTGTTTGAAGACAGTAACATTTATATGTTACATATGATGTACCAGGCCATGGGTGTCTGTCTGTATGTTCAGGACTGGGAAGGTGCACTGCGTTACGGGCAAAAAATTATCAGACCCTACAGGTAAATATCAGACTAATTTATTTATTTTTTTAGTGGTCTAATTATGTAATCTGAATAATTAAGACAAGTTCGGGCAGAGATCACTTCTCTCAGTACATATTGTATAACCACACTAGCCATGACATCACTACTAACTAATGTTTGAGTGCTGGGAAAGATTTTGTTACTGTCAAAAAATGATCAGTAGTATATAGCAGAAGGTGACTCTGAAGTCCTTGCACTGAGCTCTCAAAATACATTTGGACCTCCCTGGGTACTGTGCTAGTTCTACTTAGTAGCATCGTGGTGATGGTTGCAGGAGAGCCCTGTCCCACAGCTGGGGCTGAGCAGCAGGGGGAGCTGCAGCCAAGCTCAGCTCCTGTGCTTGGAGGCTGAGGATGCCCCGATGCCCCTGATCTCCACTCCCTAGAGCAGGAGGCCTGTGTGGGGCAAGGCAGCACGCAGCCTCTGCAGGAAAAAAATAATACTCCTGATAGATTTTTCTGTGTTTTTACAGTATTGATCTTGTTCATTAGAGAGAACTGTACTATATCTGATCCTGCCATGAATCTCCCAAGCAGATTTTCATCTCGAGATGTGACTTTCTTGCCAGCTGGGGGGAGTGCAAGTAAAGCTCTCCCTTTGGAGCAGATGCCAACGTCAAGTCACAGATCGCTTGGCAGAAAGCAGCGATACAAAGAAGGAGCCAACATTCCCCCCCCTGGGGGCTCAGTACTATTTATCTTCCCTGGGACTTGCCCAGCTTTTCTGGCTTGGAGCCTGGCATTCCAGGTCAGCTCTGCTGAAGCGAGCTGTACTAGCTCAGTGTGTGCTGGGTGTGCTGCTGAGGGCCCCTCGCTTTCCATCAAACACCGGCCACTGTGCAACAGGGACACTTGCTCTGCCCAAGTCAGGTCGCCCCAAAAACTCCTCTAACAATGCAACCTCTCTCTGGAGCTGGCTAGATCAGAACTAGTGGCAGAAAGTCGTTGCCATCTGACAGCTGTTGGGAGGCATATGGCAGTTTCAGTTCAATTCCCAATTGCCGGGTGTCCCTCGCCCAGGCGCAATTGGCACCGAGTCTTGGCAGCAGGAGCAGAGGGGATGAGCGGTGAATGGGCAGGGGCAACGAGCTGCAGCTTCTTGCCCCCTGAGAGGAGAATGCTGTGAAACCACCAGCTTTGAGAATGCTGAATTTCTTTCTCTCTTGCAGCAAACATTACCCCTCCTACTCGCTGAATGTTGCCTCCATGTGGCTGAAGTTGGGCAGACTGTATATGGCGCTGGGGAACAGAGCAGCTGGAGTTAAAGCCCTGAAGAGGGTATTTATTTCCTGCTTTCTTCATTAACGACCCAATTAATGATACCACGGGATCACTGAAACACTACGTGCTACCCTGTCAGTAAGCCTGGCTTGGTAGGCAGTGCACCACGTGTCAATACATTTGGTTACTGGATTTTTGGCTCAGTTTGGAGTTTTCCAAAGATGCAGCATTAGGTCTGTTCTAGTGCACGAGGAATCTCAGTTGTGCACAGTGGATTTCCACTGCAGCAGCTGGAGTGAGCATTATGCTGCAACATTTGTGCTGCAGTCTTCACTGAGCTAGAGCTGTACTAGCTGTAAGTGAAGTAGAACTTCAGCTTCTCCTCACTTGGTAGGTAAAGACAGAAAAAATGCTTGGCTCTTATAAAAGGCACATAGTGTTTCATTGAAGTCTGTGATTTCTATATCCAAGTTAAACTAGGCATGCTTTTGGTTGTTATTTGTTCTGGAACAAATTGGTTTTTAAATAGCTGAAGGGAATTCAGTGCATCTGGTAATGCTGAAATTGGCAAATACAGCTTTTGGTTTTACATTTTTCTTCATCCCTTTTTACTTGTTTGTTCCTTATTCTTTAGGTTTTTATTCTTCTGTGTTTTAATTAGTCTGCACCGTGTTTCTTGACTTTCTTCTATTGTTGGATAGAAGTTTATTTTAGTTTCTTAAGCATCAGTGACCACTGTAGCATAAAATGACTTGGTGTGGAACATCATAATTTTTTTTTCCTCTCTTTTTAGATGCTGGCAGGTTTTTAGCCAGTAATAACAGCCATCCAGCCATGGTGAAAGATATTACAAGAATATACACTCTAAAATTTAACTGTTACCTAGTTTAAAATTGGCATAGGTTTTCTTTCACTGCAGCATTAAAGCTTTGACTAAAGCTGGGATTTCTGCCAGCAGGAACATGGGATGGGGGGGGTTGGGAACTATAGGTAGAGTTGTTGGCATAGTTAGCTTCCTAACACAAACATTTTCTAATGACTCACTTCCAAAAGCTGTCTGCAGGAACTGCCCCAAGTTATCCCAGCCCCTGATGTTTGGGATTTAGTGGAAAAACAAAACCATTGTTCTCTGTCAAGTTTGCAAGCAGCTGATCCAGAAGGCCTTCCTCTTTTCTTCTTTGGGCAAGAGGGGGAACAGAGTCATTTCTCACCACTGCTGAGCTGGAACCAAAGGCTCTTGTACTGCCTTGACAAACTGGAACTGGTTCAATTCTGGAGAATTGAGGCTGAAGTGTCTTAACTTCTGCACTAGGCCTGTGTGCCAGTCTGCCAGCTGAAGGATAAAGTTGTAGGAATAGAGCTCTTTCTGATACTGGTTAAGTCCTCTGCCAGAATATTACCCACCCCTCTTGCAGTTTTCTGTCCTGGAGCTGGGTGCTTTCAAAGTAGTTTTGTCAGGAATATAATTTTGAAAGGTGCTTTGGGATCCTTTAAGATGAAAGGTGTATTCTCTGAATGTAAAACCTTTATTACTTAGTTTTGAATTTCATTTTATTTCCTACTGGGTTTATGACTACAAGGGGACAAAAAAGTAGCTAGAGGTGTCAGGCTGTTTCAAACCTCTAAAGAGAGTATTTATAACCTGGTGTTATATAGGAATCAATTGTCTGGATATTTTTTTCTTTTCATAGGCAATTGCTATCATGGAAGTAGCACACGGGAAAGATCATCCATACATTTCAGAGATCAAAAAGGAATTAGAGGACCACTGAGCCTTTGAATCTGTGCAGTCCTTCAAACCTTTATTTAAAAAGCCTTGTTATGGAAACCTTCAGGAGTGCTTTGAAAAGTGGTAAGAGTATGAACACAGTTCTGGCCTATAATTGGAATGACAAACACACTTGGGCCTTGCAAAATGTTCCCAGCTTCCACACAGCTGCATTTGCCTTTTTTAGCTTTTTTTTTTCTTAAGGAAGCCTCCATGATTTCTTACATACTTGGGCCCCTTGACAGCTCCCTTACAAAAATGGCTACTTTTTTCTTCATGGGTTTTTAAGGTGTATCTTATTTGTCTGGAGTAAATAAAGGGGTCTTGACCCCACTTGATTCCACTCGTACACTTAAATGGGTGCAATAGTTTTGTGGCATCTACTTTTGCATAAGACAATTTAGATTGATTAATTAGCAAAAGCTGTACTTCTACTGTTGTTGTTGTGACTTAATATCCAATTTCACAAATGTTTTTTTTGTTTTTTTTTTTTGCACTGGCTTAGCTGAAAGTGAAAATGGGGGTGATGAATTCTGCACATCATGCACCAGTGAAGCTGTAGGCCTGTCACTGCTCCTGGCAGGTGGGCATTCAGCACTCTGAGCAGCCTGACAGGTCATGTAAAGAGAATGCTGGCACCTATTTCAGAGCTTGAAGGCTTGCACAAGATGTGAACTGTGCCCCTTCTGGCTTTTGAATCCCCTTGACAAGTTAGATTGAATTTATTGCTGAGGAAAGCTCCTATTTCCTCATAGCCATACCTTTGTCTCCAGTGGATTAAAACTAGTCTAGTAATACATTATAGCAGCTACTTTTAATAGAGGAACAAGAAGAGTTTCTGAGGAAAAAGTGCAGGGCTGACTGAGCTGTCTCTGCACAAGTGCAAGACTAGAGGGGTTTTCATCTCCATTTAGTTCAGTGGTAGGAGATTGCTTTGGAGGATGGGGAGGAAGAGGAGGGAACTGTGGCTGTTCATTTCCAGCACTGAAATGGACACATGTTGCACAGTAGAACCTCGTGAGCATTCCTTACTTACTTTCCCAGTTTATGAAGTATGATGAGAGTGAGAGCACATCACCATTCAGGACTTCATCCTTTTTTTTCTGTCTTCTGAGCACTGCTCTGAAAATAAAACTGCTTGAGAAGAAGGGTTTGTCAGCTCATTTTGCTGCAAGCTTTCATTGCTCCCCAGCCAGCAGTTGTTGCTGAAGTACAGAGAACTGCACCAGGTGCTAGGATGCCAGAATGCCAAGGCCACTTAATGACAGCCAAGCCTAGGAAGAGGGCCCCAGCTGCCTATTTTTATCCTAACTTTATCATGTCAAGCAACCCCTTGTCGAGGGAAATGGCACCTTCGTTTCAGAAAGGCCATCCAGAGCCCAGACTACACTTCAACACCAAAATAATTGGGATTACCTTAGCATGCGTGTGAGCAGGAGCTTAGATTACTGTTTACAGCAGGGCTTCAGAGCTCACTGGGGCCCTGGCTGTGCCTATCAGTTCAGCAGTAGCTGCAAGCACACACAAAACCTTAAGCTGCTGCAGGAATGAACACAACCATAGTTTTCCTTGAAAAAAAAAAAAAAAGGTTTATTGTATACTGTGAATATGAAAGACAGCTTTACCAAAAAACCTTAGTGAGGGAAAATGTTTTCATGTTTGAAAAGCATTTCAGAATCTATTTACACAAAGGCAGTGAAAGGGGTAAAAAAATTATTGCAGTCAATTAATGCTGAACAGAACTTTATAAAAAGAGAAAGAAAACAGTGCAAAAATACTGTCAAAAGTAATCAGTTTTATACACAAGATAAAACTGACAAGCATAAGCTTATGTACTGATATGAATACATTAGAGTATAAAATAGCATGCATAGATTTTTTTTTTTAAGGCTTTCAATAGCATAAAATAGTTGAGCCCTTCAGCCCCAACAGAAGGGAGCCTAGGGCAGGAAGGGCATGTAACTGATGTCTTGTTTCTCTACAAAATGTGTACATACAATGAGGTTGAGATTCAGATCACTGTCTTGTCTGGGCTGTCATGTACAGAATTACAGAACAAATCTAACAGGAAGCATCAAAATACTGAAGTAAAACGGGACAGTAAAATCCAGTGACATAAAACTTCCTTAAACATGTTATTTCATTTAACACATCCCAGTTATAGATGGGAATAGTCATCTGCATGTGTAAACTTTTTTTCCTTTGCAAGATAACCAAAGAAAGGTACTTTTAGTAATGAGGAAAACCTATTTTCCACATGGAGCAATCTCAACAGGCTAACAGTGTTCCTGGCACTGAAGAGTTGTTTGCTTTTAGCCAGAGTAGCAGCAAGAAAATACTTCCATTTGACATGAAAAGGAACTTCTTAATTATACATTAGATCCCTTAAGTTGTGGAACATTGTGAAGGCCAGAGGAATAAACAGGTTCTAAAGCAATGTGCTTCATGGAAGATGGATCCAGCAGCAGTTACCAAGCCCAGTGAGCAGGGCATCACTTGTCTCAGGAAGCCCCTAAAGGACTGGTTGCCAGGTGTACCAGAGGGGCAGAGCACCCTCTTCAGACTCATTCACATTTCTTCCTTTCTTCCTAAGTGTGAACTACCAGCAGCTGTCCAAGAACTTGCCCTGGAAGTTAGTTTATGGGCAGCCTTCCTCTTCTATTCCTGCCTGCCTGATCAGGGAGCTCTGCCCCTGAACCATCTGGAGCTGAGTGTTCAGAACACTGAGTCCTTACCCAAGTCATTTGGAAGAAGAAAGCTCTTAAGCACTATATTCACTTCAGGGCCCAGCCTTTCCCTTGCTATTACAGTGTTGGGATTCTCCAGTGAAAGCTGCTCCTACTGCTGACTTCCAGTTCACCCTCCAAAGGCAAAGTCCTGCTGTTGTAGCATAGAGGAGACTCACTGAGTGTGCACACAAAGCACAGGCAACAGGATTTCAAAGAAATGCCAACCAAGAAAATGGCTGAGAGAAACCAGTGGAATTGGAGCCCATGATGCTCTAAATAAAACCCACCCCATATCTAAAAAAAAAAAAAAAAGACAAAAATTTATTTGCTTAAAACATTTATAGAAGCACTGTAGGTTTTGACCTGGGAGCTGAATGTTGCATTTCACAATCTAACAATAGTTTATCTGTGCTTTAGACCTCCAGCTTCTATTGTTTGTCCAACAGCCTAAGCAGCCAGCTCTTCCCTTCCTCAAATCCCAGTCCCTGCAAGCTAAGCTAATGTCTTCCTCTCTGGCCTGGGACCATACCTGTAGTTCACACAGCAACAGATTCTACCAGAAAACTCTCTAGAAAGTCTTAAGAATGAGCTGGGGACAACTGCCTTTGGGGTTTGGACTTGGAACTTTCTCTTAGTGTCAAAACCCATCTCCAAACTCCATAGTGATGCTTCACACAGACTGACAACAGCAAATTCAGGGGACTGGTGGGAAGTCAGCTGTTGAGAATGCAGCATGGGCAGTAGCTGCTGCATTTCCCCCACAGATTTATGTGCCATATCGAAGTACAAAACTGCCCAGCAGCATTTATTTTGGAGTTGCTCATAGGCTACACAGACATAGCAGGTTATTGGATCAAAAAAATAATGTATTCACTTAAAATTACCATAAAATTACCATCTCTAGTGAAGCACCGAGAGTCATTTTTTTGTTCAACCTGTGTTTTGCCATTTGCATTTCTGTCTGTTCACAAGAATGCAAACCAAACAAAAAGAAACCCCTCTTGAAATCATGCAAATATTTCCTATTTGTAGCTGAGACAACTGATTTAAGTGGAGCAGAAATGTCCTTCAAGACACTTTTTATAAAGGACACCAATAGTAGTAGGTTGACTGAGCTCTCACAGATGTGTCTCCTGCCAACTGAAACTGGTTTAGGGAAAAGGTATGTCCAATAAGACTGATCATTTTGGGTCCCTGTGTATGAGAGTCTGTGGGAACAAGCTTCATCTTCCCTAAGGTAATCATGTTTGAGAGATGCCAAAGGAGGAGCTGGAACAAGTAGCTCCTGTCCACCATCCTCCTGCAGCCCAGGGAGGACAGAAACAAGCTGCCTATGCACTGAGCAGCAGTGGCAGAACTTGGCTGTCATCTCTCCCATCCCTGATGGGACAATGTTAGGCATGAAATGCTCACATTGTACCTTTAAAAAGACAATGCCCTCAATCCTACATTGGTAAGACTTTAAAGAAAAAAAAACAAACCCTAAACAAACAAAAACCAGAAGCGTTCAACAGAGATGGGAAGTGTGCAAAATGGATCAGCTACACAACAGCTTGCCTGGTCACACCTGCTCACCCAGTCTCTGAAGTTCTCTCTTAGCAACAGTTTGGAAGCACTGGCCAAAGGGTGGGCACCTTGGCAGACAGACTCCTGTGTCAGTCTTAAGGTGCAGCACCATTCCCTGGGCCACTGATGCAACTTCATGAGATTTTCAATCCAGACTTTACTCCAAATGGATGAAACTGGTCTCTTAGAACCTACCCACTTGCTTTGATGTTAAACCCCCCCCCCAAGCAATGGAACATACAGCAGCTCCAAACTGTCCTACTTCATGCCTCTGCTGTTAAAGTCTGTGGGCCAGAAACTGAACAGTACTAGTTGCTCCAAGTCTCATGCATTTGTTGCTGCTGTGACTAATAAAACTGGATGCCAAATGCATTTTCCTGACACTCCCTGAAGGTTAGGAAACACTGACCAAACAATTTTGGTCTGATAAAACTACAACGGGTTCAAAGGCAAAAGGTTCAGTTTTTCCCCTCCAAAATTGTCACATTTCAAACATGAAACACGGGCATCCTGAGGTTTGGTTGCAAGCTGGAGTGGAAAGGAACCTCTGAAGACACACACCAGCCCAATTCCCTTGTGCTATTAGCAGATGTAGTCAAGATAAAAATCTAGCAGGAAAAAAAAATACACCAAAGTCAGATGAAAAGTTTTAAATTAGCATTTTTTAACAATGAAAGGGAAAAACTGAGTCACTGGCCTCTATCTACCACAGCAGCCATGTTAGGAGTTAATTGCAAGTGACTGTTTATGACATAGACACTTATTTGGCTCATTAATAGGCACCGACTTAATTTGGAAAGGATTTTTGGTGCCATTTTGTAATTAATGTTTTTCTAAGACACCTATGATGCATCTTTGCATAAAAAACATTTGCTTAGTTTTCTGCCTTTCAAACGTAGCTCTTTACATTCTCTTATGCAGTAACTTTCCTGTGCTCACTGTGGAAACAGAAATACACATTTCAGCCAAGAAAAGCTGAATAATAAGACAGAGGAACAGATTCTTTTCCCTCCTGATTTTCTACTTCTTACATTCAAGTGGAGTAATGGGACTTGACAGTTCTGAGTTCAAACTTAATTCATCATTAGGAAATTATTCAGAAAGTTGTAACGAGATAACTAATTTAATACACTTTGCTTCAAGGTTTATTCCTTGGCTTGTTTCCCAGATATAAAGCATCTCTGTGCAATTATCATGCAGATGCTGCTGAAAAGACTTTAAATGGTTGCTGCTAATTTAACAAGAGCTATGTTGGTGCTGGCAGAAGAAATGAGAGGAAAGCTGAAGCTGAGTGAAAACTCAGCTGGTCCTTAGAAGGTCCACAAGTCACAGCACAGCTGAGCAACTCCTCACCATGTGTTGGCAGATGGGTGTCTCCACCACAACCCTTGTCACCTCCTTTGGCCTGTACTGCAGAGCACCACATCAACACAGCACAGAAACATCCTGGTGCAGAGCCACTGCTTTTAGGGAAAGGTAGGTGTGCAGATCCCCTTCAGTGCTGAAGTTGAGAGTGCCTGTAGGCTCAGGCTTTTGTACATTGGCCTGTGCTTTCCCATGTGGGGTGCAGTGGAAAAACAAGAATAAAAGATTAAATTTATCTGGAAAATGAATACCAAGAAAGAGAGTTTCACTGTGACAGAGCAACTGCATTCTATCATGTGCCCCAAGGGGCTGCACAGTCTCCACCCTGGGACATTTCTTAAACTGGATGTGACCCTGAGTACATCCTGGGCAAGCCTATCCAACTTCAGTTAGCTGTGTGGGGAGCAGGGCTGGGACCACAGACCTCCAAGGCTCCCCTCTTGCCTGACCCATTCTCCAGTGACCTGAGAGGAGTCCCAAGGCAAGCAAGACTGGGCTGCCCTCAGGAGAGGTGGCAAACACCACTCAGTGTGAGGAGGGGAACAACCTCAGTTGGCAGGAACTTTCCAGCTCTTCCACCAGAAATAACAGTGTGGGAGTCCTACCACAACTTGCCAAAGCTTGCCTTTTTTTTTTCCCCTTCTAAAATATTTTAAAAGTACAGTTACTATCCCTTCTAAATAACTAAGGAAATGCTACCGTGCACACTGCAAGGTAATTCATCATGAGCTTTCCTCTAGTGACAGGAGCAGTTTGAAGAAGAGGATATGCACTGAGTTATGCAAAACAGACAGTGCTGAGGGACAGGATGAGGAGAGAGGAGAACACATCTAACTGCTGAGATACTTCTAGGACATGTGGATGTTTTTCTTAGCTCTGTCATAGATTGCATTGCTGGCCCAGGGCAAGGCAGTTGTCTATGCCCTAGTTATGCACTGGAGGTTTGTTTCCCTTTTCTGTTCTGGTTGTGAACTTCTGGCAAAGACTGTTTCTCCTTTATATATTTATACAACATCCTCCTAATCCTCACTGGAATCTCTGAACAGGACCAAGATAAAGTACTCATAATAAATAGGAGGGAGAAATCCAAAGTGTCCAGAAAGATGATCTGTGCAATTTCATACAAAAAAGCCCCCCTAACGAAGTGAGGTTTGCCAGTTCTGCAAGGAAGATTGCTCCTTATGTTCATGAACCACAAGACAGTGATGGGGGCAGAATGAAGGCAGACTCTGAACTACAGTTCTCAAGGGCCACATTTGGAAATGTGGGGTATGGAGAAAAGCCCATATTGATCCTTTTGAAAAAGTTCAAATGTGTAGAATGAAAAATGATGACAGCACTGGACAGTAGCTCACTCATGAAACTAAGGCAACTGGAGATGCCCAACTTAAATGAGATTCCTCTTCTACAGGAGGTGACCCTCAAGTTAAAAAAAAAAATAAAATTCAGTGTAATTAACGAGAAGGTGCCTGATTTGAGTTTTGGTTTTTTTTCAGCTGCATTTAGTTAAAAATCCTCTGCTGTTCACCCCACAGTCCACTAGAAAGACTCATTCACTGACTTCAGCCTGCTCTGGGTCACCGTGCTCCAGCCTGCACTGTTTCAATTGCTATCAATCCCTTCAAGGCTTGCAGACAGTAGCAAAGGCCTTGCTTAAAAGATCCCATACTGCTTTTTTTCAAGGACTAATATAAAACCATAATTCCTGTGGAATTTGAGTAGTTTAGCACCCAAAACTCTCTGTCCTCCAAACATCCTGTGTCTGAGCTCTCTGTAACATGCCCTGCTGCATGTGCAGAGGCACAGATATCCCTGCCCCAGGACTGTGTTCCCTCAGCTTCCACTTGTACAGAGCTGTAGCTGACATCTAACTGCTCTTGTTTTTACCATGGAATCCACATAACCTGGGTCCAGAATGTTTCTACATGTGAAAAAGCGTGCTGCCAAATAACTGCTCCTTTCAGAAGCTGTGTAGTAAAATAAAAGCCAGTACAAAACCTTTACAAAGGATTGCTTTCCATATGGATAAGTTACAATGCAGATCAGTCAAGTCAAATGTGGTTCAATTTGAAGGTCGCTATAAGGTTTACAAGTTATTAAAGTAATTCACAAGTTATTCCAAGAAAAATAAATTATATCTTGTATAAAACAATCCACGGGAGACTCTAGTAAAGAACAATCATTCCTTACTTTCTAGACAACTTTAAACAGTGCACCCAGGGTTGTCAAGGCAGTTCCTCTTGATGTAAGGTTCAGTCAGATCCACAAAGCTGGGTCTGAGATGTGTGAAAAGATTAAATAAGTCTGGAGTTTTGCAGGAACTGGATAAGCACTTGATAGACAAACTTGTACTGTGCTATGGTCTGGATCATAAACATCCTTTGCTCCCGCAGATGTCTCAGCATCACAGGAACATCCACTTTCTGGAAAGGAAAAAAGAAACCATAAGAATGTAGATTCATTAATTCAAACAATCACTGTCTCAAATATCAGTTATCTGACAGAGAACTGTGTTACTGTTATAGAATTGAATGAATTCTAGCAAACTGTAGTGAAATACTACAGTATTTGATTGAAAACTTTGATTTCAAGGAGCAGTCCAGCAGTATGTACAGGTTACTACTGGGCATCCCATGCTTTCCCCACTAGAGCTTACAGAAATTCCTGGACTGAGGTAAAGGGCAGATGAACAAAGACTTGTCTTCCAGTTGTGTATCACCCATGGCCTCTCAGGAGATCATCAGCTGAACACGTAACAAAGGGCTGCTTCTCTTTGGAGGTTTTTCTGCTTCAAATGTACCTATTTTCAACTCTGAAATAAAAACCTGATATAGCTTCTTATCTCAGGTTAAATGCTAGATACACCAGGGAGCTCTGGTACACAGAGTTAAGTTACAAAACTTAAACAGCTTCTATAGCTCAGTGGAGAGTCTACCACTGAGGGCATCAACAGGTCCCATGGCCACCTGCATATTGTGCTCTGATCTATGGGCAGACTTACAGAGGGAGGATCTGAGATGTTTCAATGGCAAGCAGGCAGCAGGGTCATAAGAACAAAGGTTCCTTATATAAAATTAAAAGTGCAGGCCAATACACTGATGCTTATACTAAAAGGGAAGGGAATACACTGTCACCAAAAGAAACTTTTGACACCTGACCTCCCACAGCCAAGCCTATGCTAGTAAAAGATGCTCCAGAAGAAATACATCTGTAAACCATCCACAACACATGTTTTGCAGACTTCATGACAGCACTGGCCAGTCTGTTGCCATCTGAATCTCCACTAGCAGATGGATCATATATAAGGTGTTCTCCAAGAAGGCACCTTCCTGCTTAGTTTCATACAATCACTCTCATGCCTTGAAAATGCTCTGCCCCAGGAACCAAAGCATAGTAATTGGGCATGGATCAGGGATCCACTGTGAAAACAGATCTCTGAGCACACTGGGGCACCCTGTAATGGTCTGAATTAAAAAGAAACCTGAATGAGTGGGGTGAAACAGAGATCCATGAGTAAAGCATTAGAAATCACTGCAAATTTCACCATCATCTAGAGTAAAAAAAAAAAGCTTGTCATGTTACTGTGTTTCATGTGTTCCAAGAGGTAGGTACACCAGGAGCTGTTCAGAAGTCATTAAGCCCTGAGGCTCAGCCTGCCAGGCTCAAATTCAAAGACTGAATTACAACTTGAGTTGAAGGCTACACATTTTCCATGGCACCAGCAAATACTAAGATCCACAGTTTTGGAGGAAGCTCTCAAGTAATTCCAGACATCAAAAAAGAAGAACATTTTCTCTATCACACATACAAATTGCACTTTGCAATGCCAGTTTGCCAGAAACACAAAAAAAAAAGGTGCTTGGAAAGCCTTTGGTCTGAGACATGTTACAAGCACAGTGTCTGAAGAAAAGGCCAGAGAAGCAGGTTGCTGCTAAGCCTAAGCCTTGGTGGCACAGCTGAGCATGGAGTCTGCTTCCATGCACACTGAAGTTTTCTGGAGAGTTTAAGATCAAAACCATGCAGCACAACCATTTCTGCTGATAAAAGTCATCATCCCCACTGCAGGTAAACGAGCCCTAGCTCACAGCCCCTCACTGGCTGAAACCAAGGCTGAATGTTCTGCCACCTGCCCCAACAAGCTGCTATAAAAGGTCATCTCTAGAGTCAACAAGCATAAGGATCTGTGATGAATCAGGTCTCATTCCTTTCAGACAAGTGCAGTGGGAAATAGCAGCTCTTTGCAGTGAAGCTGGGGAAGGTGGAGAAGCCTCCCCTTGGACTTACAAAAGCCCCGTGGAACCTGATCTCACCTGAGCAGCTGCAACACAAATGCAGGCCAGCTGCAGTCCTGCTCCTCTCTCAGCACTNCATGAGTAAAGCATTAGAAATCACTGCAAATTTCACCATCATCTAGAGTAAAAAAAAAAAGCTTGTCATGTTACTGTGTTTCATGTGTTCCAAGAGGTAGGTACACCAGGAGCTGTTCAGAAGTCATTAAGCCCTGAGGCTCAGCCTGCCAGGCTCAAATTCAAAGACTGAATTACAACTTGAGTTGAAGGCTACACATTTTCCATGGCACCAGCAAATACTAAGATCCACAGTTTTGGAGGAAGCTCTCAAGTAATTCCAGACATCAAAAAAGAAGAACATTTTCTCTATCACACATACAAATTGCACTTTGCAATGCCAGTTTGCCAGAAACACAAAAAAAAAAGGTGCTTGGAAAGCCTTTGGTCTGAGACATGTTACAAGCACAGTGTCTGAAGAAAAGGCCAGAGAAGCAGGTTGCTGCTAAGCCTAAGCCTTGGTGGCACAGCTGAGCATGGAGTCTGCTTCCATGCACACTGAAGTTTTCTGGAGAGTTTAAGATCAAAACCATGCAGCACAACCATTTCTGCTGATAAAAGTCATCATCCCCACTGCAGGTAAACGAGCCCTAGCTCACAGCCCCTCACTGGCTGAAACCAAGGCTGAATGTTCTGCCACCTGCCCCAACAAGCTGCTATAAAAGGTCATCTCTAGAGTCAACAAGCATAAGGATCTGTGATGAATCAGGTCTCATTCCTTTCAGACAAGTGCAGTGGGAAATAGCAGCTCTTTGCAGTGAAGCTGGGGAAGGTGGAGAAGCCTCCCCTTGGACTTACAAAAGCCCCGTGGAACCTGATCTCACCTGAGCAGCTGCAACACAAATGCAGGCCAGCTGCAGTCCTGCTCCTCTCTCAGCACTCTGGTGCTTGCCAGCTTGTTGGTTTTTACTGGTTCTCCTCAGGATGGCTCAAGCTTTATTTCAGAACTGGAAGAAAGTCCCATCCTGCCTACTGGACCCTGCTATTTGGAGGCAACTTCGAATTTGAAGCAGAATCTTCAAACTCACCTTCCTCACAATGCACACGTCAGCAAAATACACATAATGCTTTGGGTTTTTTTTGCAAAAGTTACAAAAATACTGCTCGTTTCTGATTTCTAAACTAGATTTCCCCCATGAAAACCCCCTGCAGCTGCAATAATGAGTGAATGTCCCAACACCAAGTCCAAACTACAAGTTGGTAGAGCAGGCTCTAAAATTACTTTCTTGTTCTACGTGCCTCCAACAGTAGGGATATAATGATGGGACATGTAACTATCCAGCAAGTTTCTGATACCTCTGCAATGAGATACTCAGCTTTAGAGTCAATCAGCACTTGCCCAGAAGCCACAGTGACTGAAGCTGTATAGAATTGTTAATAAAATGTGATTTTCTATTAGATTAAATGGGGCTTTTTACCTAAACCCCAAACCTCAGGCTCCAGAGTTCTGGTTTCAGTTCCAGCACTGCTATAGACTCTCCCAGATGGTCTGTATCAGCATTTCCAACCTCCCTCTCCTGTTTTCTTTCACCACAAAAATGTCAGCATTAATACATCTACTTACCAGGACATTTCTGTGGAAATTAACCAATTCGTAACACTAAAGTATTAAGTAATTTTGTTTCATAAAATAACCCCAATTAATTCTACTTCAAAATAAACCAATAAATCTGCTGCATGAGAAGGAACCCTCTCAGTGCAGAAGACAGTATCTGTTACACTGAAAACTCAGTTAAGATTCTTATTTTTTTAATGCTTTAATTATGTTTTAATAAACCAAAAATATTAATTTAGTACAATCCAGAGCAACAAAGCCCTTAAGGAAGATTGTCTTTAATATTAATTATGATTTTCACCATTAATCAAGACAAAAGAATGCTTTAATTAATGGACAACAGAGAAATCCCTTATTACTGAGCACTACCATGAGCTCCTAGTGAAGTTGATGAGAATTCTTCTGACTGTTAAGGCTCACTCCCATGCTCAGATGTTTTTATCTTCACTTGCTACTAAGCTACTCTTTGCCAAATGGGTGACTTCTGTAAACCACAGACAAACTGAGGTGGCCAGATGTTCACAACTGTTAGTGGTTGTTCCTGGAACACCAGCAGCACACAGGTTACTATAAAGCAGACACAGCTACACTGCTGCTCACAAGTGACTCCTGTAACCACCCAGCTTTTCTCTGGCATGCAGAAATGGCATGGCTGCTGTGTGACCAACAGAAGCTGCCACTTCCAGACACCAGTGTGTAAGGAAAGAAGTCAGGCAGGCTCAAGAGTCAGAGCTGTTGCCCCACACAGGAGCAGTTACTGAACAGCAAGCAGAACTGCAGACTGCCAGAGCACACACCCACGGGTCTCTTCTGTCTGGCTCAGCTCTTTCTGCCTCTTCCTCCCCCAAATAAAAAGGAAAGTATAAATTGTGACACAGCTCTACAAGACAGCTTCACCTCTAGTGAGGCCCAAGCAGAGTTGGAGTAGGTTCATCTCAGCTGCTCTGAGCCCAGAATCTCTAGGTGATCATGTAACCACAGAACGGCAAGATGCCAGAGTGGGAGATGAGTAGAGAACAAAAAAAATTACTTCTTGCATCAATTTTTTTTAACAACATTGATGAAGAGGAAAGTGCACTAACACTTGCCTGCTTCAGGACTCCTATTTTTGAATGAGCCAGCAAGGTGCACTCTTTGCCTAGTGCCTTGCTCACAGAAAGGCTCCAATCTATAACTACTCTAGGGCAACACAAAGCAGGTAAGCATTTCAGATGTGCACATGCAGTCTTCCCTGAATTTCAAGCAACTCATCCAGTGGATGATTAATGGGAGGGGCAGATGATATATGTCTATTTGTCACTCTTGCTGCATTCTTATCTCTACAAGAGGTTTTGGTCATCGAGCAGTTTCTTTGGCAACACAAATCCCCGGGTTCAGTAGCTGCCATGGTGAAATTGGTGGCACGTTGTTATTCAAGATGTTCTTCATGGGCAGTTCACCAGTTACACAGGACATGGATGAAAAGCAAGTTGCTACACATGGTGCTCTTATTCTTAACTCCAGACTGCATCACTAGTCTTGTAATACTGGCTGCAGTTCCTAAAGCCCTATTCCCCAACATACACACACATTTTTCTTAAAACACAGTTAAGTTTTTGTTCCAGATTAGAGACACTATAAGAAAGAAGAGGTTGAGTGAATTTAGAGAGCAGAAAGCTTTATTTAAAGGAGCAAGGAAGCTGCCATTACTCTCTAGCTTCTCTAAGGTAGTCCTTGTAAACACTGGTAATTAAATACAAGTGTAAGTCTAAATTCTTAGAGAAAAAGCCCTAATTTTGAATGTATCAAGATAACACTAATAAAAAAATGCCATCATCAACAGAAAACTCCAAGAAGTCACCAGCCATGGGAAATCTCAGCCCATGGCATTTAAGGCCCTTGCCTCACAAAGCTAACGGCGAACAAGCACTTCAGCACCTTTTCTCTGGACCTTTAGAAACGCAGCTAGATGGTTGAGGGAGGAGCTCAGAGAAAGAATTCTGACTTACTTCGTTATGCTCCAAGCAGCCAATCATCAGCTCCGTCAGGATAACCACCCCGCTCCTGCCCACGCCCGCGCTGCAGTGCACCACCACAGGCGGGTTGCAGCTGTTGCTGCTGTCCAGCACGCTGTTGGTGTGGCGGCGCACCGACTGGATCTCCTCCAGGTAAGCTGCAACATGCAATGGAGACAAGGTTGCAATGATCTAATGCCTCTCTAAAGGTAAAAACTGAGGCGGAAAAAGATTATGGACAAGTCGTTATTTGACAAAGTGGCAACCATAGGGGTTTTTTTTGTAACATACTAATGATTTGGACTGATTTGGACTGAGGGGGGAGCTCATCAATGTCTATTAATATGTTAAGGGTGAGTGTAGGGAGGATGGAGCCAGACTCTTCTCAATGTCATCCAGTGACAGGACAAGAGACAATGGGAGCAAGTTGGAGCACAAAAAGTTTAGGGTAAACACAAGGAAAAACTTTTTCCCAGTGAGGGTGACACAGCCTGGCAGGGGCTGCCCAGGGAGGTTGTGGAGCCACTCAAGACCAGCCTGGATGTGTTCCTGGGTGACTTGGTCTAGGTGATCCTGCTCTGGCAGGGCGGTTGGACTAGATGATCTTCTAGGTCCCTTCCAATCCCTAACATTCTGTGATTCTGTGATTTTGGCCAAGGTGAACTGAACAGCACTGAATCCAGCAAGTAGCAGCTGGGTGTCAATTACTATTTGGGATCTGCTCCTTTAAATTAAATTAATTCTTTTAAAAAATTCAATTGTTTTCACCTCTGCAAATCTCCTGGTCCCCTAAGCAGATGACTTTAGACATTACTTATAGCAATTCCTGCTATTAACAGGTTGGGATAAAAACAACAGCTAAGTCCCACTGAAACTACTGCCTGTCAAAGCCAATATGAGCTGGGAAGTGAACATCCATCTGCCTTGTTTACTGCTCCCTCCCTTCTCCCTCCCAGAGTGAGACAATCTCCCCCAGTCTCTCTGGTCAGGGTTTGTTTCTCCATACCTATAAGCTCCCCTGGGAGCTCAATGTCTTTGTTTTCCCTGAAGCCATTTCTAGAAAGCAGCTTCACTTTCCCAAGTTGTCGTGTGTGGCTGTCCGAGCACTGTTCAGTGCATGCCACTGCCCAACTGCACAGAGAACCTCCCATGCTAGAGGCTCACCTGATTGGATAAACATGCCATCAACTAAAACCACATCTCTGACCTCCAAGTATCATTATAGCACAGTCTAGAGGCATGACAAAGATGATGGACCTCACCTAGAAAGATACAGCCAACCACATAACTCTAAGACACTTAGCTTCCCACCAGTCAGAGTGGGAAGTGAGACTGGACCTAAACTGACTCTGGTGTCACAGAAGTGCAGCCTGAGCAGTCCTTTTGACACAGTCAGTCTGTGGCCAGAGGCCTACCCTCCTCAGAATAGCTGCATTTTAATATGCACACTGTGAAATAGGACTGTAAGTGGTGGCAAACAATGGGACATTGGAACTGGGGA